>JAPKLW010003256.1:0-46387 GCA_026898455.1 Plectranthus barbatus
GTCTGGCTACTGGAGCAAAAGTTTCATCAAAATCAATTCCTTCACACTAAGAATACCCTTTTGCTACGAGTCTTGCTTTGTTTGTCATGATATTTCTGGATTTGTCTCTCTTGTTCTTAAACACCCACTTTGTTCCAATAACACTTTGATGGGTTGGTCACTCTACCAAGTACCATACTTTATTGCGTTTGAACTCAGCAAACTCCTCTTGCATGGCATTGATCGAATTTGTGGATTTTAAAACATCTCCGATCTTTGTGGGTTCTGGCAGTTGATAGATAAAGCAAGTCAGTAGAGCACTTCCTTGCCTTGTGCGGACTGATTGACAATATTGACCAGTAGAGCATCCTCCGGATGGTGTCTTAACAAATTTGGGCTTCTAGAGTTGAGTAACCTCGACCGGTTGAATGAAAACTCCAGGAAAGTCATTTTCGAATACTAGAATGAGGTTAAGGTTGATTCCACCATGGCTAGATCTTCTCTTGAAGCTTGATTTTCCACTCCTGGATATGATTCTTCTTCTCCAGTGGTGGCTACCATGATTTCCAGCCATTGGTCATTAGGATTTACGTCTTCAGGTTGAGCATCTTCCTCTCCAGGAAAGTCAGCATTAGCAGAGTCAGTTTTAGCTTGGGCACCTAACTCAGTTTTTGCTCAGCCTGAAGTTCCCCCTTGATTAGTACCTGAATTGAGAGTTTGTGAATATATGGCCTCAGCAAGGTCAATTGCATCATCGGCCTCTTTGGATTGTTTCACTCCAACCAAACCATCAGGATTACTTCATTTGTCATTCATAGATCTAGCTTGAGGAACTGTATTAGTATCTTCTTTATCAGAACTCAGTTTCTCATTGGCATCCTTGATCTCACTAACATCAAGTTCCAGTTCCTTTCAAGTCCTACGCACCAAAATACACTCATCAAAATCAACACAACATGTTACCTCCACAAGTCTTGTAGTCTTGTTGAGTACCCTATATCCCTTGTATGAAAGGTGTCCATAACCAAGGAACACACCTTCATCCGCCTTGGGACTAAAGGTATTCAGTTTTGACTTTTTTTTATTATGTATGTAACATGGAGAACCGAAAGCACGAAAATGAGCTATTGAATGCTTACGACCATTGTAGACCTCATAAGGAGTTTTGTGATGAATATTGTTGATGGTACTTCTATTTTGAGTATAGAAGACCGTCATCAAAGCTTCTCCCCAGTATCCTTTGCTCAAGCCTGATTCAGCGAGCATGGTCCTTACTGCTTCTTTAAGTGTGCGATTTTGTCTCTTAGCAATGCAATTTTGTTGAAGAGTCCTTGGTGCTGACTTCTCATGAGCAATCCCAACATCGGCGCAGAAGTCCATTAATGGCCCGTTGCAGAACTCAGTATCTTTGTCGGATCAAATCCTCTTCACGATCACTTCTTTATTATTTTGCACCTTCAAAATGATTTCTGGAAGCTGGAGCTTGACGTCATCCTTGGTCTTCATGAGCCTCACCCATGTATATCTTCAGTAGTCATTGACTACCACCAATCTGAATATTTTTCCTCCTACGGTGGGTGGCTTGAATGGTCCAAACAGGTCCATGTGCAGCAGCTCCAAGATCCTATCCCTGCTTGCTTTGATGCGGCAGTTCTTGAATGTTGCTTTGGTTTGCTTCCCCATCTTGCATGCTTTGCAGACACCTTCTTTCTTGAACCCAGTTTATGGAGGTCCTTCCACCAGTTTGTGCTTGGCCAGGTGTCTGATCTATTGGAAGTTCAGGTAGATTAATCTCTTGTGTCACAACCAATTTGATCCTTCTTGTGATGAGGAAGTTGCGACAAGGCATGTGTCAGCATTGCCACTCTCCAAATCCACGATGTATAAGCTTCTTTTCCTGATTCCTTTGAGGATGATCTCCTTGGAATATTTGTCTTTTATCAGGCATTCAACTTTGGCAAAGGTCACCTTATATTCACTCTGGATAAGCTGACTGATACTCAGAAGGTTGTAGTTGAGGTTGGTGACCAGGGACATGTTCTTGATGATAATTCCATTGTATTCTACGAATCCCTTGCCTATGACTCTCCCCTTGGAATCATCTCCAAGGACATCAGGGGGTCCTCTCGCCATTTCCAGTTGTGAGAGTAAGTCTTTTTCTCCGGTCATGTGAGTTGAGCACACACTATCTAGAATCCATGCTCTCTTTTTCTTTTTGAGCTGACTATGGTGACCCTGTGCCTGCAGCACAAAGGATGTTTGACACAAGGTACCCGAGCTTCTGTGGGTCCTCCAGGGTTTGCTTTTGGAATCCATCCCTTAGGAATCCAGACTTGTTTCACCTAGCTTAGGTGAAAGCTTATCCACCTTTAAGTTCCTTCTGTATTAATGAATGTTGTTTGGATGCATATGAGAAGGAATGGTGGGTGTGTGCAAATTCTTACGAGAAACTGAGTTCCTTGGAACTGAGTTCCTGGAAACCAAGTTTCTAGAAACTAAGTTTATGTTCGAATCTCAGAAACCAAGTCCGAGGTGTGTAGTTTTCCTAGCTCATGAATAAGAAAAATTATTGGGCTCAAACCTCAAGTAGTTTTCCCTCCAACTTGGATAAGTCCTTTTTTATAAGGATTATGATTGTAGGACCTCGGATTTTTGGAATCCGAGCATAAAACTAAATTCATACGTAACGCAGTTTTTGTTGTTTAAGTGGGTTTCCTCGCATTAGGGGCAGATTTCCTCACATTTATTCAGTTTTGAAGCTGAATTTCTTTTAAGCTTAGGAACTTAGTTCAGTTTAGAAACTGACTTTGTCCCTTGCCCTGATTGGCCAAAACGGAGTTTTTGTCAGAACTAACTACTACTTTTGCCTACCAACTTAACTTCTAAACCGGAATTCCTTCTAAAATGATGATCAGAGACCTTTATAGTTTTAGAAGTTGATGCATGATTGTTCAAAACATTTTCTGAAAAACCTAGCCCTGATTTGTCAGATGGGTCTCTTTGAATACTCAGGGCCTCTGAAACCTTGCTAGTGTTATAATAAAGTGAACAAATGAGTTTTTTATCACTAGCAATTTATGTTTTAAGGAATCACACTCTTTGAAATATTTTCAAACTTTTTGAGTAAAATAGAGTGATCTTCCTTTAGTTTAGTCAGTTCTTCACTATGTGACCTCGATCATTCGATCTCCTTGGTAAGTTTTGAAACTTCAAGTTTCAGTGAAGCATTTTCACCAACTAAAACATTTTTTAATTTATAAAGGTTTGAAAACTCTTTGGGAAGAGATTCTAGAGAGACATCTTCTAAATCTAAGCAAATGGATTCAATGTTCTATTCTATGTATGCAGAAGAAATAGAAACTGAGTTAAGTGTAGTTACCAAGTTTTGTGTCTCACATTCTTGTTCTTTTTCATCTTCATCTGCACCAGATGCTTTCTCACCAAGCTTGGCCATTAGTACCAGGAATGCTTCCTTCTCGGCTTCGTCATTAGAGGTGTAGTAGTTATCATCGTTGTCTGATATATCTGGAACTTCATTTCATGACAACATGGCCTTCCCTACAGCCTTGGAAGCTTTCTTCTCGAAGATCCTCTTGAGACACTCCCTTTCTTCCTTAGAAACCAGCGGGCACTCATATTTGAGATGATTTAGTGAGTTGCATTCAAAACATGTTTTTGTAGGTCTCTCGTTGAACTTTTTTTCACTTGCTTGTGAACCTTCAGACTTGGCCTTTTCCTTTTCCAGAAGCTTTGTCAGCTTCCACATCTGCTCCTCAAGCTCAGCAACTGAGCTCTCTTCCACTTTCTTCTGGGGTAGGAAGGTGTTGAGGTAGTCTTCGATGCAGAGGTTTGACCATATGATTTCTCAACTTCATACAGCTTAGGTGGTCTCCTCTTGAAGTCTTTCTTTACGAAGAAGGCCGCATCTTCTTCACCTGTGTGCTGACACTACAAACCGCTTCATTCTTGTTCGCCATTTTTATATCCCACTCATGGGCTTGTAATTGAGCAAACGCATCCTTCGTCGACATTTTTGATAGGTCTTTCTCCTTCAGGCTCATGGTTTTGACAAACCAATCTTCTTTCGGAATCTTGGAGAGAATCTTCACATTTAGATTTGCAATATTATACTCTCTCCCCAGGTTTTTAAATTCACATACTATAGCATTAAATCTTGCTTCCATAGATTTAATATTTTCACAATTAAGTATTTGAAACGATTCATACTTATTTATGCAATTTTGAAGCTTGTTTCGCTTCATTTGATCAGTATCTTAGCAGAGAGTGCCAAGGAAATCCCAAACCTATTTTACTATGTCATCTCCAGTGCTTCGACAAGAGCTTCCGGTAATGAAGGATCATCTCCAGGGCCACAACATCTAGGTGAGATTGTGTTTTATCTTCAGTGGTCCACTTAGCATATGGTTTCTCTATAGTCTTCGGGCCATCACCTCCTCTGAGCTGAGTGTTGACTTTTGTATTCTTGATCGGTCCATTTGTTATAACATCCACAATTTCTAGACGAATGTTCTTCAACATGATCAATGACCACTTCCTCCAGATGTTGAAATTTTTCGGACAATATTTGGGAAGCTTGACAAGTACAAGGAAAATAGATTTGGTCCTAAGCGACTCAACACAACCGGTTAGTCTGTGAAGACAACCTTGGCGCAAGTGGTCATGATACCACTTGTTGGTCCCGAAATCAGAGAATAATATAAGCAGCGAAAGTTTCAAATTCTTGCACTTGACTCAGTTTTCAGTTTGAGAAACTCAGTTTTAAGTTTGAGAAACTCAGTTTTAGCTCAGGAAGCATTAAGTAACACTACTCGAATTTTTATCTTTTGTGACACCCTTATTCTCACAGCATTGAAAAAATGCTGTAATATTTCATACATTATGACATGTGTCAGGAAAGAGTAATGTTAATTAATTTATAAATATATTTTTTAACTAAGAATTAATACTAAATTCTATAAGTTTTTTTTCCTAACAAGTAATTTTGGAGTGTCAGCAAAAATATATCTTTCTAAAGAACAAAAAAAGGAGAAAATTTCACTTTTTCTAATAATTTTTTATGGGTTTTGTATACTGAAAGCATTTTTTACAATGAGTATACAACGGTTTATTTCTCCTATCTGTTAACAATCTTACATGTATGAACAATGGTATCCTCTTGTCTCACCGATAGGGACGATCATACGGCGTGTTGTAGATCGCAGAAGACAGTATGATCACTTGACCTAGTGAGACATAAACCTGATCACAGCCGAGACAGCATATGAGGATACGTCTGTCCGGATGGCTGCGGCATTGTCGGAATAAGTAGTCTGTCTTGCCTACTTGACATGCTAGTACGTAGAGGTGGCGTATTGATGGACCGTAGTGAGATATATTCGTCTGTCTGACATCAGCGAATAAAAGATCTTGTTATATTGATTGAGTCCAAACCCTAACGAAGGTTCAGGGGTTTGCACGGGTTGACTGTTGCTTTGACTTGCCATGGTGGAGAGCCTAAGTAACGTGCTCGTATATCCGCATCTTGGGTAATAGCAGTTCGTGTAGTACCGCCTGAGACTGAAATTAGGTAACCATATCCGAGTAATAGGATGGGGACATTCCCTGAGGAGCTGAATAACATTAAACGTGCCAAAGTCCTGCAGGCTGATTAAGTTCAGGCACGAGTGATAAGGTTTGAGTGGTACTACTCAGGAATTATAAGATATTAATTAATTGTAGTTAGAGCTTGTCAGAGGCTCCGATTAATTAATGGATGTCCGGTAACCTTAAATATGGGGATTCTCAATTAATGCAACCCGTTCTCATAACGTGGTAATAAAGGGGTAAGTCAGTATTAATTCTGTGGTGAAAAAGAATTAATATTAATTAATTAATTGTGTCCTGGGTTGTGGACATGGGAATTAATTAATTTATAGGCCCACTTTATTATTTGCATTAGGTCCCAGGACTGGCCCAATTAAATATGCTGAATTGAGCCCAAAATGGCCCATTAGGGTTTCCAACCCTAGGTCTATAAGTAGACAGCTCTCTCTCATAAGCTGTAACACAGTTGAAACACATTAAACCTAGTGAGAGAGAGGGGCGCTGTTTTTGGGAGTGAAAGGAGGGGAATTTTGATTCTGGTCCTGTTCAGAATACAGATCTACGGAGTCCTCACCAGTAGTAGATCTTAACAGCATTGGGACACAGCCCTGAAGATCTAATCTGGAGAACAGATTTTTCTTTTTCTTCTCTCTTTGTTTTTGAATTTATTCTTGGAAATTAGGTTTCTAATTTCTACTTCCGCAGATAAATTCGAATCGCGTGGTTGAATTGGGATTTGGAATTCAAACGCGAAAGATCGGTTGAGACTCGACGGAGTTACGGTAAACCCTAAATCCACAATTCTTCGTATTAAATTCATAGGAGCATGCTAGGGTTTTGAGAATATTAATTGTGAGCAATATCCATAGATCGATCCGGTTCAGTTTGGTTTTGGTGATTCGGTTCACGGAAAAACCCTACAATTGGTATCAGAGCAAGGTTTCTGATTTATGGCTCTGTTGTTCATAATTAAATTCAATATGCATGTATGAATTTATTGTTTTGTGGATGTTTGGTTTTTGTTCCTCGTGGCAACCCGTTGATTCAGCCCGCGGTGGTTTATCCGTGTATGGCTGAATTGTTTTGTAAAATCACGAGAAAATCCGTGATTAGTGTAGATTTGAAAATTGTAATAGAATAGATTTTCTGTAATTTTGAAAATTTATGTAATTGAACGAGTCGAGGACGAAGAACGAAGATGGAGCCGATGCAGGGCCGACGGAGATGATGACAGACGCAGGCGGCGCGGCAGGCGCGCACGGCCGTGGCACGAGCAGCGCGCGCGGCCTGCGCGCAGGACGGCGGCACAGCGCCCGCGGGCACGCGGCAGGCGCGCGGGTGCAGGGCCATGCCACGTGGCACGGCAGCGGCAGCGGGGCGCGCGCGCGCGATCGCGAGGCGTACCGGGCACGGTGGCTGGCCAGCGGCAGCCGGCGGCGGGTCAGCGGCGGCTTCGGTCGTCGTCGGCTGCTGCTGTCCCATCGCGGTGGCTCGTGTTTTGGTGGTTTGTACAATCCTGTGTAAACCCAAGGGTTTGCGTTAGGGTTAGGGCAAATCATCAGATCACAAAGGCCTAAAAATCCAAAAGATTTGGTGCATCCAGATTTGAAGGCCCTTGAAGATTTGAAAGATTTGAAAAGTTTTGGATTTATCCAAATTAATTCAAAATTCAAATTTGTAATATATAGATATTATTTTCTATTTTGTGGGGCTTCGAGGAATTTTTGTTTGCCTTAATTGTCCTCGTATGATATGTGATTTATTTATGTGTGCAATTTAAGCATGTGTAGATAATAGGAAAAACATGTTTTACTGCTTTTATTATTTACAGTTTTCCAAGCATGCTTATGTGATTAATTTCTTTTGTTGGATTATATTTTGGGAATTTATGGGCTTGTTTAAATACATGCAAAAATTTGGAAAATATAATAACAAGGAAATTATGTGTGCGCATAAAGAAACCTTTTAAAGGAAAAATACTAAGCAGATTTTTTAATTAAAATCAATAGACCTCCCCAAAGCGGTCATAGGCTGTAAGTGTATCTCTCGTTCTAGTAAACGTCTACGAGTGTAGCTTGCTAGTTCCCGGAGGTGCATGGGTACGGTTGTTGGGATTTCTAGACAAACAATTTAAATCATGTGAATAGTGGGAGGTCTTTGCGTAAACGTCTACGAGTGTAGCTTGCGTCGACCTCTTTCACAAGTATTCTAGGATTGATTTAAATTATAGATAACAAAAGCTTTAAGGGCTGTGCGGTATGGTTACGTGTCATGCTAAACTGTCTCTTTTGGCCGGAGTTAAATTTGTGGTTAATTGCTTAGAAGCATCTTAGAATATAATGCAAGAATTGCATCCCTGTTCTTGAGAGATGGCTTGGTCTAAGGTTTTCACTAATTATTAATTTCTAGTGTCAAAAGCATCTTGACATGTGATCACTGTAATTTCTACAGATTAATTATAGAAATAGTGGCAAATAAATTTGTAAACCCTAAAGTTATCGATCCAGGTGAATGAAGCAATGAAAAACCTTAAGTACTAAATCATAAATTCTCAAAATACTGGTCAGGAAAATCAATTAAAAAGTTTTGGTTGTTTTGAAAATCGCAAGACTTGCTAATGAAAATTAAACTGGAAATTAAAAGGCTTTTGGATTCAGATAAGAGGAGCACAGATTCCAGGGATATCTACCTATCGAGTATGACATGGATGAATGAATTGATTAATTCCCAATTTTAATTCCTCTTCATAGTGAAACATCAGAAAAATATTATGAACTTTTTTGTTTGACAATTCATAAAGTAGATTAATTAATTACCTATCTCCGCTAGGTCTCAAGATAAATTAACTAACTCCAAAGATCTACAGATTTATCCCTACAATCGATCTCCTTCAGTTACGACAAGAAATCAGATTATATTGTGAAAATCTCTTTCCATTGAAAACTATCACAATTACGTCTAAAGTAATCAACTAGATAATCCTAAGATGTGGCCAGCAAATCAAGATTATGAACACAAACTACGAAGGGAAAGGGAAAATAATTCAATTAATCAAACATGTATACATTGATAATTCGAAACCCTAGAATCTGAGGAAGAGATTAGTTACACATATTCAGAGTAATATTCATCATAGAAAGATAAAACCTGAATTGCATAAAAACTTGGGTCTGAATGTCTTCCCACCAAAATATGTCTTCAAACATAAACCTAAAAACTCTTGGAATCTCTAAAATCTGAAATCAGGAATGAGGAATGCTTAAAATTTGATTTTACAAGGTTATATATAGAGGTGGAGGTGTATCATATCAAATCTAGGGCTAAAGCTATGAATAAATCCGATTTTTATCAAATTTCCGCTCCAGCAGACTCGCTCGCGTCGATCGTGGCTGATCCACTTCGATCGACGTTGCTTCCTGATCGGCGTCGATCGATGCTGATTGGCGTCTGTCGACGCAGCTTATCGCCCCTTCTGCGCGGTCTCACGGTTTTGGCCATAACTTCCTCCTCCGAACTCCGATTGACCTGATTCCAGTTGTGTTGGAGAGCTAACTCAAAGCATCATCCAATGCCATGCGCCAATAGCCCGAATTCCTCCTGTGGAAAAACTTCCATTTGTGGAGATATTGCATTGAGTATATTCTCCTGACTAAGCAACACATGTTTGTTCTTACTATGATGCCACTTGCCCCACGTAACCATAAAGTGTCTAAACGTGAGAAGGAGTTCTATGACAGCTGGGTGGCATCTGAGGATTTTACTTACAAGTTGGTCTCCGATAACCTGTCTAGAGAACTTAAGCTCAAGTACATGGGCTATTGTAGCTCTGTTACTATCTTGATGGACTTAGTGGCTACGTGTGGTGAAGTGGAACGAACTATCAACTTTGATCTTGTTAGAGACCTTGTCTGTAAGAGAATGGTTGATGGCAGTTCGGTGACACTGCATGTGATGATCTTGGAAAATACCATGAAACGATTCACACGTGGAGGTGGATGTATCAGTGATCGGGCTAAGATCGATATAATCCTGAACTCCTTACCGATTTCATTCTATGACTTTAAAGAAGGATGTAGCTAAGAGAAGTGAGTACTCTTTCAAGGAGTTGCTTACTGATCTCATAGCAGGACAGTTCTTCGTACCTTCATGGGAGTCTGAGTTATCAGATCTTGAGCACAGCTTGGGCACATTAAAAGATGTGGTTCATACTGTGTGCAAGAACATGATTGATAGCAGATCACGTGAGAGGAGGTCAAATTAAATGAAGAGGGTTGGTGTCATTTCAAGTGAGAAGGCATGCGGAAGCAAGGGACAAGGTACATCATTTGCATTTGAAACGGAAACATGTTTAGCATCGGTTTCTACTCATTCGTGGGTAGTGGATACTAGAGCTACTGATCATGTTTGTTACATTTTGCAGGGGTTCACACCGAGGAGGGTGCTGAAGAATGATGAGGTTACCATCTTGATGGGGATCGCAGCACAAGTGAGTGCAGCTGCTATTGGAGATTTCACCTTGTACTTTGATGAATCCGTTTTAACATTGAGAGATGATTTGTACATGCATGATTTTTGGCGGAACCTTATTTCAGTTTCTAAACTTTATGTTGATGGATATTCAGTTATTTTTTATAGTGTTGTTTCTATCATTGGTAATAACGGTATTATCTGTCGTGGAATGCTGAATAATTCTCTCTATGTTGTTAACTGTAATCATAAGTCTTCCGCAAGTATTGCATGTAATTCATCCGTAATTGATAATCCTAGGAAGAGAAAACTTACTTCTTCTGATGAAGATCTTACATATCTCTGGCACTTGAGACTGGGTCACATCAGCTTGAAGCGGATTCAGAGACTTGCAGATGATGGTACATTGGACCTAGTCCGGGCTGTACCTTAATAAGTCTGTGAATCCTGCATCGAGGGCAAGATGTCAACTAGGCCTTTCAAGGCTAATCAGTCTCGAGCAGAGGAAGTGTTGGAATTGATCCATTCTAACTTATGTGGACCAATGTCCACACAGGCTCGTGGAGGGTACGAGTACTTTGTCACTTTCATTGACGATTACTCAAGGTACGGATATGTTTACCTGCTTCGCTACAAGTCTGAATGCTTTGAGAAATTCAAAGAGTTCAAGGCTGAGGTAGAAAAGAAGGTCGGGAAAACTATCAAGTCGCTGCGATCTGACCGCGGTGGCGAATACCTCGGTAACGAGTTCTTGCAATATTTTTCAGAAAATGGGATTACATCCCAGTGGACTGCATCGGGTACTCCCTAGCATAACGGTGTAGCTGAAAGAAGAAATAGGACACTTCTAGAGATGGTAAGATCAATGATGAGTTATGCAAACTTACCAATTTTGTTTTGGGGCTACGCATTGGAGACAGCAGCTCACGTGCTTAATGTGGTGCATTCTAAATCAGTTCCTAAGACACCTTCTGAGCTCTTCCTTGGTCGCAAACCTAGTTTGTGCAAGTTTAGAGTATGGGGCTATCCGGCACATGTACTGTCGAAGGAACCTGATAAGTTAGAAAGAAGGTCAAAAGTAATGTTGTTCATAGGGTATCCCAGGTAAACGAAAGGTGGTTACTTTTACTGTCCTGAGAGTCAAAGAGTCGTTCTTAGCACCAACGCTAGATTCTTGGAGGACGAGTATGTGAGTAATCACAAGTCAAGGAGTGATATTGTTCTTCAAGAAATTGAGAACGAGAATGCAATTCCAAGGGAAGGGGAACGTGTAGATGTGGGTGCACCTATGAGAGGTACAGCACCACAGACACGTTCTTCAGTGCAAGGTGCAGGACCACAAGTCACTGCACCTACTACTGACACGGCATCGATGCCTCGTTGTAGTGGGAGAGTTATTTTCCAACCGGAAAGGTACATGTTCGTGAGTGAGTCTTCGGACTTGAGCCCGAAAGATGGACATGAGGACTCTGACCCACTGACTTACGAAGAGGCAGTGCAAGACAATGATGTTGCCAAATTCCGTGTCGCCATGGATTCTAAAATTTAATCCATAACTGCTATGGATGTATATCAGAAGACTGATTTGTCGGATGGCTTTAGGGCCAAAGGGTGCAAATGGGTATACAAAAGAAAGAAAGGGGCGGATGGAAAGATCACGCCTTTTAAAGCCAGGCTGGTGGCAAAGGGTTATAGTCAGAAAGAGGGCGTTGACTATGACGAAACCTTTTCACCCGTAGCCATGCTCAAAGAATCCACTACCCACAAGCAATTTGAAAGAGATGGAAAATTCATCAACCGTGGAAGAACTCACAGGAAGTGTATCGCTCAACTATCAAGTATTTAAGGTAAAGATGAAAGCACTCAACAACATGTACGAAGGAATTTCTACTATAGGCTTGCAAATTGTCTAATATCTCCACTGCTAAAATGTGCACCCAAGTCTAGAATCAAAAAGGACTTTCGAAAGGTTGTAACGTAGGCTTTTTCTGATAAGGTAGGGAAATATGGCCAAGTGACTAAATCAATTGAGTTCATGACTCTCAACATCTCCAACCACTATCTATAATCATCCACCTTTTCTCCTCATATACATCAACAAACTCAAAATATATATATATATATATTTTTTATATAGCTCATTTTGAATCTCTTATGCTCTTTTCGATAATTTTGTATTCTTTTCTTTTCAGAGAGCTTATGAGAATTCTAATTATTTCTTTGAGCTTCTTTTTTTCCCACATCTTTTCACCACTAATTTATCACATCTTATCACCTATTCACCAATCAACCACATACATACCACAACTCAAGACACGAGTGAGACAATACTTTTCTTTATCTCATAGACAAGGAAAGAAAAATTGTACAGGCTCAAAGTGGCTAACTAGGGAAAAATTTATTGTGAAGGGACATTGTTTAGGATATTGGGTTAACAAAGATGGCCTAATATCATTTCCTAAACTTGTGCACACTATATGCAGTCTCAACACAGAAAATAGGCAAGTTCTAGAGAAATCAAAACACACATGTGAATCTCACATCAAACAAAATAAAGGCTCAAATTCTCACACAAAGATTCAAAAATTTTCTTCCACAGTCAATTTCAAATCAGCTCAATCAACATGCAAGTATAAGTGTCAAATCAGTCATATCATGCGATATTCTACATTCATAGGCATCTAACCGCAATCTCAATCAATTCAATACTCAACCCTCAATCAACTCTAATCTCACAATCTCATTCAGGTTATCTCAAAACTCAAAAATTTTCCCCACAAAATAACATAAAATAGAAAGTTAAGAAAAATTAAAGACAAAAAGCAGAAAAAATAAAAGATAGGACGACGTTCCATCTCTAGTCCACATCCCCCCAAACTTATTTCCAACTCGAAGAGTGGAATAAGTTTGAAAATCAGACAAAAGAGGGAACGATACCTGGTAGTTGATCTCAGACATCAACTTTTTTATCCCCCGGAGTCTTCAATCACCATCAAGGAGGACGGGTCCAGGCAGGTCCTTTCGCGACCTCATTTCCATCTTTGTTCTTGATAACTTGCATCCCCCATTTCTTGGTGTCTTTTTTCAGAAGGACCTTATATGTGCAAAATGAGGGGCTGATCCCCCCAATGGCGGACTTGTACTTCCGTAGAACTCGTAGTAATTTTTCCAACTTCCCTTACTTGAGGTGTGCCGGAAGCATCTTGAGTTCCAGAACCAGCGGATCAGAGTTAGATTGCAGCTTTCCCCGATTTGCATCGGTTGACATGGGTGAAACTACCGCAATCCCTTTTCTACGCCGCGCTGCTTCTGCTGATGAACACTCAGTCACGTCGATCGATGTGGGTCCTGAGGCTGCGTCGATCGATGCATGGTGTGCGTCGATCGACGTGGAGGTATTTCCACGTTTTCCCTTCTTTTTCTGGTTGCGTCTGCTTGGAAATCGCTCCCGTTTGTTCTCTTTTCCATGTGTTATTCCCTCGGATACGTCCAGCTCCATCACCAAATCCACAAGCTCATCGTCCGCCTTATCTAAATCTGAAGACAAAAACAAAGTGTAGTAAGCAGTTCTCCAGAAAGTCCGGATCAGTTTTTAGAGAAGGAAAGCGAGAGGAAATCACCAGATTTGAACAATTGATCATGTGGCACTCTTCCTGGTAGCTCCCTTCATTACGCTTCTGCACTGCTTTGTAGATGGGGAAGGTGACCGACTCGTCATTAACTCGGAACGTCAGTTTTCCATCTCGAATGTAATCAATGCTCCAGTAGTCTTCAAAAAAGATCTCCCCAAGATAAGCGGGATGTTGTGGTCTTCTTCCATGTCAAGCACCACGAAGTCTGCTGGAATGATGAAGTCTTTCACCTTCACAAGTACGTCTTCTACGATGCCTCTTGGGTAGGACACCGATCTGTCATCCATCCGCAATGATATGGTCGTTGGTTTGATGCTCCCAATCTCTAGTCGCTTGAAGATTGACAGCGGCATTAAGTTGATGGATGCGCCGGAATCGCAAAGGACCTTCCCAAAGGTCTCCCCTCCAATGATGCAGGGGATCGTGAAGGATCCCGGGTCTTCTCTCTTCAGCAGCATATATTCACCGATAGGGACGATCATACGGTTCAGTTTGGTTTTGGTGATTCGGCTAACGGAAAAACCCTACAATTTTAACATGACATTATACATCGTTAGGAAAAGATTTTTATCCTCACATACAAACAAATACAAACATGCCTAACAAATAAATGCAACAGTTTTATTTTCCCCCAAATTATTTTCCCCCATTTATTTTGGACATTGTCCTCTTTTTTCCCTCTCTCTTATCTAATTTTTACTCTCTTAAATTGAAATTACAAAGTTTGTCATCGTTCTCCTCATCTCTCTCCCAAAGTGGCGGCTCTCCATACTTCTACTCCACAATGCACTTCGTTGACCTCACACCAAAAAGCTAATTATTGTAAGTTATGTTAATTCTAAGAATTTTATTTGCTTTTATATAGATAAACCCTAACTGTTTATAGTCGAGAATGCCTAGACCCTAGTTGCAAAATTGATAAATCTCACCGATCTTGAGATTCAATCGGTGCTTGGACCAGTCGAAATAAAGCTAGATCCCTTGAATTAAGAAAACCTCTTGTTAAGTCAAAGAGTGAGAATACACAGAAACCATCTGCGAGGCAAAGGGGAACAGTCTTGGACGACATTAAATTCACCGAAAATTACTATTGGCTAAAGTTTTGTTGCTTGTTGGATCCAGGAATAATGCAGGGCGTGCTGCCTCGATTCTGAGCCAGCATCAGCAAAAGTTATTCCTGAATCCTTCGCGTTCTTCACAGATGTGTCTACGGAGTAGTCACATAATTGGTCAATTTCACACACTGGTACGTTCCTTCATGTGTTTCTTAGAATTGCAATGATAAGTAGTTATAGTTGTATTATCATTTAGACTCTTGTTTTATGTGTTTGTTATTGACATTGGGATTTTGATTTGTAGAGTGAGTGGTTCTACATTCATATGGTTAAGTGGTTAAGTTTTACCAATTTTCATGATTTTGAATCTGGTTTGTTAGAATCGGGATTCATTCGTCATGTCTTTTGAGCGCTAAATGATGATTTTTCTCATTTGCTTTTTGATGGATGATGTAGGAGTAGGAAGTGCCTTGAATTAGATACTGTGCCCTATGAATGATAGAATTTCATGATGACATTTACCTTAGCTATTTTATTAGCAAATATAGACCTCGTTGATGAGTTCATTGCTAGGACCATGGATGATAAAAGACATAACAATTAATAATGAAATTAGATTTGGCTTGGAACTGGTAGAAAACTATACAATTATATCTTTCATCAACATGAGTTATGTTAAGAAAAAAAATACATGGATCTTTTCTCGGTTTATTTAATTTAATGAAAATTGTTATTGATTAATTTTAAGATGGGAAATTGCTTTAGTAACTTAGTAACTAAAATGCTGATATGAGTAATTGTTTCTTTGCTACTGGTTTGGCTTAGGTTCACGAGTTTCATCGATTGTATAAAATTAAAAAGATATTTATGAAGATTTCACAATTAGCACTTGGTAGTGGTGGAATTCCACACTCATTAGCTGATTCTAGTCTAGAAATCTCAAAAATGCACTATTATAATCTCAACTTTCCTAATGTCATTCTTTTCCATACTCTTGTAAGTGAAATTGTACTAATGTATTGTTCCCTTCTCATTAGCTTGTGGAGAGAAGTGATCAGAATAGGTGGTATGAACAGGTACGGATAAGGTTTTCTGTCTTAAACCTGAGCAGAGAATTTTGATGGAGAGTTTTAAACCTCAATAGTTGTCTACTCTTCTCAGTTCTCTGGCATGTAGTTGATAATCTGGATCCCAATATTGGTTTTGCAGGTCCACTCTTTTTTTTCTTTTAATTCAAAAGCTCTTTTTGTTACAGTGAGATCACTTATAACCACCTGAATAAGTTCAATTCTGTAAATGCTACACCAAAAATAGGGTTACTGACATCTCAAAGTCGTTCTCTGTGTTTCAACTCTTCTTCAAAACAAAATAATCTGTCAGTCTGTTAATCTACCAACATTCTAACACATAGGAACTCTTATTATGAACTATTCCATCAATTTCACTTTGGGTTTTGATTCAGCTTAATGTTAGGCAAATTGTTTACAGGACTTGTACAACTGAGGTTTTTATGAGAAGGTTATGTCCAAATTACTTGACAAGTCATCTCCTTTTATTGTTTCCTTACTAATTATAATTGTAAGCTTGTCTTTCTTTTATTTTCTTAGAAATGTTTGAATTTCTCAAATATTCTGGTCTCTCCTTTTTTGGTACATCTATTTGCATGTATTCTGGTATGACCAACATCTACAAGGGTGCAAAAAGTTGCATTCTTATTTTTGTTTTGGCAACAAGGTTTTTGTTTAATGTTCACTCTAAACTTCCCGTGGTGTTGCTGGGTTGCAATATAACCTATGAAAGACAAATTTATTGAATCTATAACATGCCATGCACCATACTCGCTCATAGGATGTCTTTGATGGAGACTTTCTCATGAATCATTTAAATACCTATCCCGAGAATTCTCTTGACAAATATGTGATTCCTCAATGGACTAGATATTCCTTATATGCGTAGCTACTCTGAAATATCTTTTAACCTATCATGAGCCTTCTCTCTTGTGGTGTTTACTTGCGATGGGGAAAAATGAACCATCTCTATAAAATTTCAGAAATCAGAACCTCTATGGAACGATATCCAGGTTAATACTCTATTTTTTTCTGTTGGAGAGGGGATTGATTTTCTTACTGCCAATCTGATAACATCTCAAAAAAAAATTCCTCGTTTTTAGATGGATATTTCTCTTTCATCTAAACAATTGGCCTCAGATTTTCTTGACGATACCTTCAACGTTCCGCATGTATCGATCTCTTCATATTTATTCATTATTAGTATATTCAATTATATTGCATCTAAATAATATTTTTTATTCTTGTTCTATTTTGTTCATGAATGTCAGTTGGGGTTGAACTAGGTTGAGCAGGAAATAAAAGATGCAATTGATGGTGACGAGCGCTTGATTCAGACTACTTTTTTTTTTTGAGATTTTGGAATAGTTTGCTATCTTTTAGTATTGAACATGAGTACTTTTGTAATTTTACAAAGAACTAGTCAAATTACTTGAATTTTGTATTAAATATATTTTTAGCAAATGTCATTTGAAAGTTATTTGTTGAATTGATTATTTTGCTTATTGATGTTTAGATTGTAAAAAAATTATAAAATGTGTATTTGATGAAAATGGTCTTTTATGACACTATTTGTTAGCAAAAAATAGTTTTACTAACAGGGGAATTTGTCAATTTAAACTTATTTTTTCAACAGACAAATGTGTGAACATAACGATTTATATTCACATTGAACCTTGTTACTTTAGATGCATTTTAGTGACATGTATATGTGTGAGAAGAGGTAGGATTATAATTACACTCAATTATGTCACTAAACATATATTTTTGTGACAGGTAATATTGTGGTAATTTGTTGGGTTATAGTGACACCATTACTGTTATTATAAGTATCCACCCTATTATGACACCTTTTGGGACAACAGGGTATATGACTGTGAGGATAGCTATATGTGTCAGTATAACCATTAATTAACAACATCTGATACTGTTTGGATAGACCAAATTTCTAGTAGTGTTTCAAGTAATACACTTCAATACTTAGCCAAGTATTGAAAGTTTCAATGTAAGTATGAAAACTTAGATGCAAAAACTTAATAAAGCAAGTAAATAAGACAGAATATTTATAATGGTTCGGAAATAAAGTCCTACGTCCACTCCTTCGGACTTAATCGGAAATCCACTAAGTTTCAGTGTTACAATCCTTCTCACGATCTACGAAAAGTCCTTTGAAATCCTCCGTCCTTTGGTTTGCTATCGTCACTTGCCCAGTAACTCCTTGTAAGCTTACTCCTTCTTCAGGTTGAAATGACAGTGCATCCCACAGCTTTCTTCCTAGACAATTGGATATTATCTTGTTCTTACCAGAACTGAGTGAGGCTAGCTATGCCCATTGGAATAAGATTTCAAGAATATGAACTAACTGCTATAAATATAACTTTGGAAAGTTATATTCACAAAAAAAAAAATAGCTTCGGCTTAAAGCTTCAACCTCGTGCACTTAGATAGATGCAAGGGATGAATAATTTGAGTTAGAAACTCAAGTCTTATGTTCAAAACATACGGAATATTAGAGAGCTTTGAGTAGACAAATTGACAGAGTGTCGACTCAATTTTGAGTAGGTTTTTTAGATGATGATTCTGCAGATGTGTCGAGCTATTTATAGGCAGCCTTGGATGACTATTTAAATTCATCCCGTTAGATTGTGAGATCCAACCGTTAGAGACAAAGATTGGGTCATCCAATCATAGCCATTCTTCCTGCTCTGATCTGCCTATTCTTTCGTCTACTTGTGCTTTTGGTAGTGTACTTTCTACCTGCTCTTGTCAAACTAAGTTTCAGTCCGAGGAATCTAAGTCTAAGTTTCCTCGTACTGACTTTTTTATTTAACTTTGAGACATCTTGTGTCTGACTTTGAAATCCTTTTCTTTTACGTGCTTAAGGAATATTAAAACTGAAAACTGACATTCAGAGTCAGTTTCAGTTTCCATCATACTTCGGATGAACTCAGTTTCCAGAAACTAAGTTTCTAGCCTTACTAAGCTTCAAGCACGGAAACTTTGTCTTTGGATCTTCTCTTCAAGTACTGAAACTTGGTTCTTATCATATCGAGTTTTGTCTTCTGATTTTCAACAATTTCACCCTTAGAGACTTAGTCTTTGGTCGCTCGATCTTCAGTATCTAAGTTTCTATTCTATTACAACTCGATCAATCATATACAAGGATTAAATTTAAGGACTCTAGAAACTTATCACTAATGTAAGTTTTGACATATCAAAACATCATATTAGGAGGTAAACTGAAGCTCAGTTTCTAACATTATTTTTAGGAATTAAATTTATAGATTTTAATAGTTAATTATGCTTAATATATTGTAAAATATTACTAAGATATATTTTTTAAAATATCTTGTCAATTCCAAAAGTTAAAGTAAACGTGCGTGCGGAACCTAAATATGTGTGGGCCCAATTAATCCTCAACTCATTTGGGAAAATAGTCAACTGATAGTTTGAGAATGAACTTAGTCAAATATCGTTAAGTTCAGTTGCAGCTCTACGCAAAAAACTGAAGTTTCAAATCAAAGTATGTTGTAAGATATAATCAAAATCAGAAGGTAAATAAGACAAGAACGGATCATAAACCAATCATACATCCACTTTTGTTCTTCACGAACAGAAATTGACTAACACTTGCTACCTTTGGTAATTTTATACATGTTTTAACTTGTGGTCCTCCAGTCACGAGAACAATCTCCATCTTCTGGTTTCTAGACAGTCCCAGCTTCAAGCTTTACCACAAGACTCCACTTAATATGCTCTGTACAAAGCAGGGTTGTGAGTTTTAGTTCTTCATACAAACGTAGATTGAGGTGGATGACATCTTCTCAGGCTTACAAGGATGTTTTTGGATTTTCTTATCAATGAAGATAAAATGAACTCTGGTGGTCCTATTTATAAGATAGACAGTGCACAAGATTAATATATATACGGAAGATTATATATGTTCTTCTATCTCTTTTTGTAACCATTGTTCTCTGACAGTACTCGGAATTTGCCCATATTTAAGTCTATATTTATTCTTATTTTATTATTCGAGATAGATTGAATAAAAGAGTCAGGGTATTTTCTATTGATTTGTCATAGGATGGAGAAAAGTGGATAATTGACCAAATATAGATAATTTTGGGATCAGGATGAATATGCATTTGAGGCTAACTTAAAACACCTACTCATGCTGGGCAATTGACTTGCAAACTGGATTCGGAAGGCGAAAGACATCCGTCTTAATCAAAGAATGTAAATCTAGAATCTCGGATTTGGAAAGTGAAGATAGTCGCCTAAATTAAAGTTGCAGATCAAGAGTCATCAATTAAATATTTAAACAGGGCAAGTTAGATCACAAGAAGAAATGAAAGTTCTAAACATGGAAAGGGTGTGAATAATGGGACACTTTTAGCTTCTGCACTTTTGTTTAAGTTTAAATTATTGCAAACGAGGATAACCTCATGTTCTCAATCTTATGAAGGTTTAATTATATGAATTAGTGACACCAATTAAAATAACATCATCCAAAACGGATAGCCTTCCCGATTCACAATTTGGAAGGATGTAATATGTTTAAATGTAAATAACTGATGTGTCAAATCTCAAGTGTGAGATTTAGGCTTAATTTCGCTTGAGATTGTGATTTGCATGATTGAGTATCTCTAGTACTTGCTTTGTTTCTGTTTTGAGATTTCTAGTGTGCATAAGTGTAGAAAGTAATTTTAGGCCATCTTTGTTAGCCTATATACCATACACTATCTGGTTTAAACATTTATCCCTTGTTAACTTTTTTGAGTCTGTGTTTTTCTTTATTTGTCTATGGAGTTAAGAAAAAATGATAGGATCACTTTTGTCTATATGATGTAGGTTGGGTTGATTGTTTGTCATGGATAAGGAATTATAAAATAGTTGGGTGAACAAAAGAAGGTTGCACTCAAAAAAAATGTGTTTGTTAGCTCATTCTTGAATGGAAATTGAATATTAAAATTATAAGAGCGTAAAATGATTTGGAAAAAAAAAGAAACAAGAAAATGAGAGCCATGTTTTGTGTTTATTAAATCTAAAGAGGTGGGTGATTGTTGATAGATAATGGTTTGGATATGTTGAGAGTGATCAACTAAATTAATTTAAGTCACTTGGACAAATTTTTTCCACAATTTTCCCTAAAAGGCTTACATTACAACTTATCACTAAAAACTATTAGCAAATTAGTAACAACTAATAATATAGTGACAAATAACAATTATCGATCCCACGAGGAATGAAATAACGAAAAAAAACCTGAACTGCAGTTTCTCAAGATATTGTTAGAGCAAATCCAATTTTTGAAAGTTGTTTTGAAATTATTAAACACTAAAGTAAAATCAAGTTTTGAAAACTTAAGAACAAGACAAGAAAATTGAAAGAGTTTTAGATCAGATGCAAAGATTTAGATTCTAGGGATTTATTACTATCCTTCCTAACATGCAATGGAGAAATTAATGAAATACCAATTTGATTCCTTACAAGTTGGAATATCAGAAAAATATTGCAAATGTCATGGTATGACAATTCACAAAGTTGATTATCGAAAGTCTTTATTCTCTCGATCTCAAGAATAACTCAATAACTCCAAAAATCAAAATATTCATTCCTATGATCTAATTCTTTCTTTTTATGACAATGATTATTAATCATATTATGAAATTCTTTTCATGTTAACAATTTTTACCTTTTGAGTCTCAAATTGATTAACTAGCAACCTAAATAAGTGTACAACAAATCCAGATTGAGAATTAATCACAAAGTTTCATAAACCTTCAAAAGAAAGGAATTCGATTTAATTAATCCAAAACATGCAATCGGGAAAATATTTATAACCCTAGAACCTGATAATTAAATTAGTTCACCATCATCATAATCGAGAAATCATGAAAAGATAGAACCTGAATTAAAATTGCATTGATCTAAAAATAGTGTTCAGAATTCGATCTGGATTCCAACTATTTTGTCTCTATTCTTCTACTCACAGGGAAATCAATTGTCTTCCTTGGCAATAAAGTAAAAACTCCAAAATAAGTTGTCTAACCTTAAAAAAAACTCGAAATTACTAGGTTTATATAGTTGTAGAGGTGAATCCCACAAGATCTAGGACTAAACATGGTAACAATCTCCAAGTTAGGCAAGTTTCTGGGGTTGCTGAATTCGCGTCGATCGGCGTGAAGACATATTGGTCGACACGTTTTGTTCCCGTCGACCACTTGCATTGAACAACTTTATCAGCGTCGAGCATCCACATTGACCGATGCATTTCTACATTGGTTGACACACCTTCCTGCGTTGATCTTCAAGTTGACTTATTCTGCTCTGCGTTGATCTTTGCATCGACCGACGCATTTCTGTGTTGGTCGAACAGATACTACAATTTCTTGCCCCTTTTTCAATTCTTAGTCGAAAATAGCCTAATTTCCTGTAGAATATCACCACCACCAACATATAAAACACAAGTACAATACAATGCACTAAATAATATTAAAAATATGCAACTTGAACATAAAATAAGCTAGAAACTAATTGATAAGTTAGCAAAATCACGAACCTATCAACAACCTTGAATAAAGTCCTTTCTGATCCTAGGTCTTGTGTGCACATATTTGAAGTGGAGAAATTAGAATATTAGCAAGCTTATGGTAGATTTTGATTTTGCATGACTTGTGTGTTTGCATTAACCCTAAACATTTGTGTGTGAATGAACGAAACACTACCCTTATGAGTCATCCATGGTCTATTAATTTTCTAATTCTTTCAAAGTGTTGGTGTAATGTGAATTTTTGGTTTTGACTGTGATGAACTGTGTGAGGTATTGTATTTCCCTATTACTTGAGCTTTTGATTCATTTTTTTGTTGTTTGAGGATAATCAATTGTTTAAGTTTGGGGGGGATCGATAAGCTCGTAGCTTCACTCACTTATCGAACTATTTTCTTTAGTATTTCATGCATTTGCATTAGTTTAACTCAAATTGTTGACCATGAGTATTTTTTGGGAGGTATTATACTTGTGGTGCTCGATTTTGCATATAAATATGTCGAATATAGGAAAAGTTGATCAAATGATAAAGAATTCCACAATAGAAGGCTCTATTTTGACCGACACAAGCTGGTGTTGCTCGACGTGGGCGATGGCTCAAAAAAGAATTGAGAGAACTCCACGTTGATTTATGTGTCCTATGTCGATTGACGTGGAGGGTTGATGGTAACGTGGAGTCGGGCAACACCAGGGTTCGACATGTGAGGTACGCGTTGATCTACGCCCTGCATATCGGTCTCGTAGCAAGAATTTTAGAGCTGAAGCACATTTTTATTAGTTCAAGTCGGGATTTTGGGAAGAATACACAACACAGTTTTTCCCTGAAGTTCAAGCCCTCAAGACCTAACCCGACCACTACATATATTCATGTATTAGATCTTGATTCATTACGTAGTTCATATTTTATTATTCAGTTTCATAGTTTAGAATATAGTCTGTTATTTTTCAAGCTTTTGGAATTCCAAGAATTGGAATAAGCTTTACTTTTCTGCAGTTTTATTTTTTTGAGTTTTTAATGCAATTTAAGATTTTGATTTTAATAATTGTTTTTAGTATATCTCGCTAGAAGCCTTAGCAAATTCTATGGTTTTCAGTATGGTTTTTAATTCTAGGTCTTTTATTTTAAAAATCTTTGTCAATTGAAAGATTGAAAGATGAAAACTGGCATAGGTTTATAGTTATTTATTTGAAGGACTGAAAAGTGAATATTTGTAGCAAGAAGAGAGAATTAATACAATTGTTTTCTGTCTCAAAAAGAAGAATCAGTTGTAAAGTTTTAATCTATACTTTTATTGACATTGATTGATTTTGTGTAATTGAGACTCAAAAGCTAAAATTCACTTATTAATAATCTAGATTTTAATTGTCTAACCAAATAATTTTAATCAATTCATCTAATTACCCCCCTTTGATGTTATTTGTATTTGGATTATTTGTTTCATGCATATTATTTATATATGTTGAATTCCCTAAGGTCTATATTGTTATTTACTTGATTTTATTTCAAAGGCTATTTTCCTAAAAATAAGAATATGGATCTCCTTGAACAACGATTTGAAAAATTGTGTCCAATACATGAAATAGTCTCAATGCGCTTTTCCCTCTGGGTTTGAAAACCTTTGGTTTAAAATTTTATTTGCTCACTGTGCTATAATTAATATAGTATTTTTTCAATGATCATAATTGTTGGTCCCGGTTTTTCAGAGTTTAACACGTTAGCAGCGGAAATAATGAAAGAGTAAACGTTTTCTTGCACTTGCTGGTTAACCAACTGACTGGGACCCGCCAGCTGGTGATTCAAGACTTAGAAAAATTTAGGCCTTGTTTACACAGTTATCAGTTTTCAGTGTATACACCAGCACTTGGGTGCTGGGTTTAAAATAAGAATGTAATGCAGAAAACTGATAAAGACAAAGGATTTATAGTGGTTCGATCAACTGATCTACGTCCACTCTCCAGTCGTAGCACTGGAAATTCACTAAGAGTAATCGGGTACAAGAGTCCTACGATCTATCTCTAGCTGGTGAATGCCTCGTCCACCAGTTCACTAGATCAACCGCTCCCGGCCTTGTTTCCTTCTTCAACTCTGATCAGCTGGTGGAGTGCGAGCACGTCACTTCAACCTCCACAGCTTCACTGGGTGTTTAGTTCTCCCAAGAACGTAGCTTCTCAATACGGCAAACTGCCCGTGATAACTCAAGTGCTGGCTGGCACAAGAGCTGCTGTGAACTTCCTCGGAAGAGAAAGAACACCAAAGAGATCAGTAACTTACAAGCTGGAAGCTTGAAGTCTCATGTTTGAATAAATCAACACACGGTAAGCTTTAAGAAAAGCCTCGAAAGTTGTATGCGCTTCTACTTGCTTGAGCGTAATAAATTTGCAGTCTTTCGGTAGGTGAAGAGTATTGAATGTCAGGAAGCAAGCAAGCGTCTTAAATGTTGGTGGTTCTGACCTATTTATAGATGCGGGATCCCATTCAAATCTTCTAGCCATTTAGACACATCCGAAAAAGGTCTCTGTCCTCGCATGTCCTTCTGACGGCGGCAGGTATGTTTTTCCGGAAAGTCCCATACTTTTGTCCGCTTTATCTGACATTGATCTCTTTATTTCAGAACGGCACTATTCATCAGTACGAGGAATCGAGACTGGTGTCTTGTAACTGATGGACTTTAAGGTATCCTCCTTAAAGTCATACTCTGTCAGTTAATTCCTCGACGAATCTTCTTTTTGTCTCTAAGACTCTGGGAGAGAGAATCTGGAATTCTGCTGGTAACATCCGACTGGTAGATCATTCTGGTGATCTTGTGCTGGCACAATCTAAGTCTACCAATATGTTTGATGTTAACTCTTGGAATCTCCCATGACTGGTGGCTTCACCGCTGGTGAATAGTGTTAGTGAGAACACGTATTCTGCTGGTAGGATTTGTCAGCTGCCTGCTGGTGAAATCCTTCCCAACTGATGAACAGTAACCAGTCATTAGCTCTTCTCATGCTGGTGAACAGTGTCAGCACGAGTCTTTGTCAGCCGCCACCTGATAAAACTTTTCCCAACTGGTGAACAGTAACCAGTGGTAAACACTTCTCATGCTGGTGAACAGTGTCAGCATGAGTCTTTGTCAGCCGACTGCTGATGAGACTTTTCCCAACTGGTGAACAGTAGCCAGTGGTAAGCTCTTCTCATGCTGGTGAACAGTGTCAGCATGAGTCTTGATCAGCTGCGACTTACAACTCAAAAGACCTAAACAGGACTTTACATTTGAGAACTAGAGCTATCTAGAGACAACTAACGCTGGTAGGACTTAGGATTTGATCCACCAAAACTAAGATCTATACAAGTAGCTACTGAGGGAGGGAACCTTAGACAAATTTCCCAACAATTTCCCCCTTTTTGGTGCGATCAAAGCCTAACCAGCGAGCACTCAGCTGATGAGGAAAGTTACAGAAGATTTCAGGGTTTTACAAATAAGCCTATCAGATCTAAACCCATGAAACTACTTCCTCACATCAGCTCTAACTAAAACCTTCCCCCTCAAACTAAGAGGGATATTGCTCGTTTAAAATATGAAAATTGAGATCAGAGCAAAAATAGATTTAAAGTATGTAAATCGAGTGCTGGTGCTGATTACACTGGATGTGTAAGTTCAGCTGGTAAGTAAATACTTGACAAATGTTGGACAATGAGAGATTGTCATCAACTTGTCAGTCAGCATTCCATTAGTGATGGAGCAATTACAAGTACAGGAATTGGTAACTGACTAGACTAGCTGATACATATTTACTTACAACAAAAATAGAGAAACAAGACTATGGCTGAGAAGATGATCCTGGTGATTGAGTTCTGCTTGTGAGTGACCTCAGGATCTCAGTGAGCGCTGCCATATCTTGTCTGCTCTTCTCCCTTTCCTCAGCAGCAATTCTCCTCTCCTCTTCAGCAAGACGAGCTCTCTCTGCCTCAGCACGTGCTCGCGTACTTTCCCCCTCTTGGATCCGCGCCAAAAAGGAGGACACTCCAGCGGTTACAGACTCCATCTGTTGTGCCATCTCGGTCCGGAAGGAAGAAAAGCGCTAATCCATCCTGGCATCAATGAGTGCAAGAAGCTGTGCAGGAGGATGGATCTCGGAGATCGGCATCGCTGATACTTCTATGGAAGAGGAGGGCACATCAGGTGCGGAAGGAGCCATTGCTGGTTCAGATTCAGCTGTTATCTCCATTGGGGCTGGCTCCTCCGCTGGTACCGCTGCTGCAGCTGGTTCCTCTGCTGGTACATCAGCTGCTGCTGACTCCTCTACTGGCACTTCGACTGCTGGCTCCACTACTGGCACTGCTGCTGGAGCTGGCTGGACTTGTTCAAAAACGGGTGGGGCTGTGAGTTCCACCACTTGCCAGTCCATATGATTAGGGACAAGATCGCCCGAAACAGTAGGAACAGGGGGGACGGCAAGGGTCAGCCACCAACCACGAGAGGGATCCTCCTCTACTAAGTGGTCTACCAGCAGAGCGCAGGCAGCCATATCGAACAATATAGCATGGTAGGGAGGGATCCTCGGGAGGGTAACCATCACTTTGAGGCGATGGAGCGCGTACGTCAGCTGGTACCCCCGACTGGTGACTCGAAACTGGAGGAAAGGTAACTTGATCTTTGTCAGTGGCGGGAGGCCGGAGCTTCCAGTCAGCTGCCTATACTCAGCGATTTTCCGCAAGCGGCGCTTGATCCTCCTTGTAGACAGCTGCTGGGGGCATTCAGGATCAGTGCCCATGAAGGCATGAGCCCACTCCTCCTCCGCTCTCCAGTACCCAAGACCCAGCCTGGCATAGAGGACCGCCCGCTTCTCCACTGTCAGCAGGCGCTCGCATCGGTCAAAAATCTTCCAACGCCTGAGCTCCCGAAAAAGTACGACGTTGATCCTCCACAGCGGCCTGTGCTCAGCGAACACCTCGTCATCAACGGCGCTCTCCACCTCCGCCGTGATGTTAGCCGCATACTCGTAAAGAGCATAGTTGTAATACTCCAAAGGCTGCAGGGGCAGGGTCCAGTCGGAAATTCTGCTAGCATATACTGACTGGTGTGGGAGTCCGCAGGTGGGGATGATGTTAAATGCAGATGGCTCTGGCACTCTTGAATTCTGGAATGCCCATTCCCCGCGCTGTTCCCACCGATGCACCCCTGTCACCTGAGTACGGTAGGTGTCTTCATCGACCAGCTGGTGTTCTTGAATGCAGAGCATGTAAGGTCGCCTTTCAGTACGTGCACGCCTAGCTGGTGATGTAGAGGATGTTGTTGGTCGCCCGGAAGTTGATGTCGAGTCATCTGTAGATCGGGGGCGACTGGCAAAAGCTTGAGCCTCAGCTTCAAAGTTGGGAAAGAGATCTCTCGGCTCCATCCTCTGTACAGTGTGGTGCTGTACCACTGGTGGTGGCTCTTCATCGTCAACAATGAAAACGGGAGCCTTGTCAGCAGCCTCTCCACCAGTAGACACCTCCATCTCTGAGCTCGCCAGTTTTACCGGGGTGGTCGCCCGCACTTCTTCTCCTCCACTGGCACCCCCGTGCGCGGCCAGTGGGTCTTCTTCACCTCCACCACCCCCTTGCGCGGGTGGAGGGACTTCAGCGACCTCCTCCTCCTGGTACTTATCCACAAGGGATAGTACATCCTCTTCAGCACCCATGACCATCAGGCGCGTGAATGATTCGTCTGAGAGGATCTGGCCTGGAGCTGGTGCTGGTGGCCTTGCACTTGTAGTTGGGGCAACTTCCCATTTGCCTTTGGCCACCTGGTGCACCTGCTCCGCCAGTTGCGCCTGACGTCTGGCTTCATGCTCAGCCTGCACCTTTGCAAAGGCTTCATCGCGGGCTGCCAGCTCAGCCTCTCTTCTTCGCTGGTCGGCCAAGGCCTTCAACCTTGCCTGGGCCTGTTTCTTCCTTACTATGGAGGCTTGTTGCTCCTTCTTTGCTTGCTCCACCAGTTTCTGAGCTCTGGTCTGAACCCTCTTTCGCTTCCGGGTCATCCTCTCTATGGTCTCCTCCTCAGTCAGTCCAAGAACGAACTTCTTGACTGGTATCGAGATTTTCCCGGATGCTGGTTCATAAGCAACAGCCTGCGGAGGCTGCTGGTACTGGTGAGTCTTGGGCTTCTTCCTTGATCGGGGCTTGGGAGCTGGCACTGGCGCTAGTTCTTGAGGATGTATGCCAGTTGCCTCAGCCACCGCGTCCTCCATCGAGACAAATAGGGACTCGAGCTCGCGCTTTCTCTTCAGCTCAGCCCTAGCCTCATCAGTCAGTGGGTGAGCCACAGCTGGCACTTGCTCCCCCAGGTCTTCTGAGTCCTCCTCAGAAACGGCCTCATCAGGGTGCACTGCCTTCTTCCCTTTCAACCGGCGCGGCTTCTTGTAATCGGGGTCAGCCAGCTTGACCTTGGAGACTGGTATAAAGTCTGAGGGGGCCAGTCTCTCCCCTTGGTCAACGCCGTCACCCATCTCCACTTCCAAGATGTGGCTGATCCGCAGCCCGAACGAGACAGCGTGGGCAAACTTCCCTTCCGTTGGCACGGTGATGTTCCGCGCCACATTCTCCAGCAACCGGCCAAAGAAAAATTCGGCCCAATTGCCCTGAACTCCATCCACCAGGGCACACATCACCGAGAACTTCCGCAGGCTTAACTCGGCGTACGAGCCGACCTCACATTGTAGCATGCGAACTACAATGTCGCACACCATCTGCCAGTATTCTTCCATCTCGAACTTCTTCATGCCAGTCCGGAAGACGGTGACTTCTTCTTTCTTCCATTGCGCCCACCTCCTCCGGAATTCCACCGTATCATCCTGATGATATGTGGCCACTTCCTCTCCTTCATTCCTCAGTCCAAAGAGATCGGCGAGGTATTCCGTGGTGACGGTGATCAGGTGGCCGAACACCGATGTAGTAAACGACTTCCTGTCGTCAGCAATAACCGCCTGAGCGTAAAACTCGGCTACCATGTGAGGGTGGAAGGTTCTGGGGGTCGCCGTGAGATAAGGTCGGAGCTATTCTCGGTCAATCATCTCCATCAGCTCCTCCCCAAAATGTTTCAGGGCCAATTTCTCATTCAAAATTTTCTCTTTTTGGACCTGAGCAGCCCTTATCTGTGCGTTGGAGAGTTGATGTCGAGTCGGCGGTCTATTCAGTTGAACCAGTCTGGCAAAAGGATGGCTATAATCGATATCCTCTATCTTTACAATGCCAGTATATGTTGGCATATGAGCTTCAGCGAGGGGTAAGTCGAGAGACTCTGAGGATGATGAAGTAGAGGGGCTATCAGCAGGAGGTTGCGAAGAAGACGCCATGACTTCAGAAAAATATCAAAGGAAGTTGAAGGAATTTGAACAGATTTAGGGTTCTGAAAATATGAGGGATCGTAAAGGTTAACCCGATGAAGGAGATCGGGTATATATACGAAGGGCCATGAAGGATTAAACGACTGAGATGAATTCTCAGCAAGTCAGAATCTACGGTCATCAGCAGGCCTGCTTCCCGGTGGTGACGTGCGCGGTCGTGCTGACGGGCACCACGACGTGGAGCTGACATGGCACACGCCGATTGGTGGCATCCAAGCGTCGGACTGCGCAGACACTGTGCGTATTAAATGTGGCATTAAATGCCGCATTAAATTCTGAGATACGCACACGCAAGAGGATTTGAACAATCCCGCCTTTTCTGCGACAGCTGGCATAACTGGTCATCAGTAGCATATGCCAGTCCCATACTTCCTCCTGACTGTATGGCCTTCTTACCAGTTGACAACTGGTACTTACGACTGGCACCCGAGTACTTGGATAAATTGAGAGCTGGGACTCAATTTCATCAGTCGTAGGAAATTCGCCAGTTGTCTGCTGACAACTTGAAAGATTAAGAAAATTGAGAGCTTGGACTCAATATTATTCCGCATTATCTTCTCTTCAAGAAATCCTCTCCTCATCATCGCTTGAAATTGGGAGCTGGGACCCAATTTCGCTTCAACTGATGGTTTGTGCTGGCAACTTCGGAATGAGATACTACTTAAATAAAAACAACTAAGAGCTTGGACTTAGTCGTAATCAGCATCCTCCAGAAGATCAAGAATAGAATGAGAGCTGGGACTCATTCTTCCTCATCATTGGGGCTCACATCAATCTCCATAAGACCGAGTTTGATGCAGAACTCCTTGAATCTTGCTTCTGGAAGGGGCTTGGTGAAGATGTCAGCCAGTTGATCTTCAGTTCTGATGCAGTCCACGCTGACATCCTTCTTCTCGACATGATCACGTATGAAGTGATGTCGAATATCTATGTGCTTGGTTCTAGAATGATGAACCGGATTCTTCGTGATGCACATAGCGCTGTTGTTGTCGCAATAGATGGGTACACAGCCAGTGTCCACCTCATAGTCTTCCAGTTGTTGCTTGATCCAAATAATTTGAGCACATCAACTGGCAGCGGCAACATATTCAGCTTCAGTGGTAGATGTAGCAACTGAGTGCTGCTTCTTGCTAAACCAACTGATTAGCTTGTGTCCTAAAAACTGACACGTACCACTGGTACTCTTTCGATCTATACGGCATCCAGCAAAATCTGAATTTGAATATCCAATGAGTGTGAGCTCATCATTTTTGGGATACCATATTCCAAGAGATTCAGTCCCCTTCAGATATTTCACTATCCTTTTGGCAGCTTCCATGTGTGACCTTTTCGGATTGGCTTGAAATCTGGCACACACTCCGACTGAGTACGAGATGTCGGGTCTGCTGGCTGTGAGATAGAGAAGTGATCCAATAATTCCTCTGTAAACGGTAGGATCAACTGATTCCCCTTGTTCATCGAGAAATATCTGACAGCTGGTGCTCATTGGTATCCTTAGGGACTTAGTTTTCTCTGGGCAATATTTCTGAATTAAGTCCTTGGTATACTTCCGTTGACTGATGAAAATCCCATCAGTTGACTGTTGGACCTGGAGTCCTAGGAAGTATGTTAATTTGCCCATCATACTCATTTGAAATGATGTCTGCATCAGTTGAGAAAACTTCTCGCAGAGAGATATATTCCTTGATCCGAATATGATGTCATCAACATAGATCTGCACCATTAGCATGTCACCTCCATCCTTGAGAAGGAAGAGAGTCCTATCAATCTTCCCTTTCCGAAATCCATTGCTGATAAGGAATTGTGACAGCGTTTCGTACCAAGCCCTGGGCGCCTGTTTCAATCCATACAGGGCCTTTCTCAGCTTGTACACTTTGGTGCCTATCTCAAAGCCTGGAGGTTGCTCGACATAAACCTCCTCCTTTAGCTCGCCATTCAAGAAGGCGCTCTTCACGTCCATCTGGAATACTGTGAATCCGTGATACGCTGCATACGCAAGGAACAGCCGTATCGCCTCCATTCTTGCAACTGGTGCGAAGGTCTCGTCGAAGTCGATGCCTTCACATTGCCTGTAACCTTTGGCGACTAAACGAGCTTTGTTTCTGACCACGGTGCCATTCTCATCTCGCTTGTTCTAGAAAACCCACTTGGTGCCAATCACTGACTGATGTGATGGTCTCTCCACCAAGTCCCAAACATTGTTGCGAGTGAATTCAGCAAGCTCTTCTTGCATGGCATTAATCCAATCAGCAGATTCTAGCGCAACTCCTATGGAAGTAGGTTCCATTTGAGAAATAAAGCAACTTAGGAGCGCACTGCCGTGGCGAGTCTGGACAGAACCTTCTGGATCACCGAGAATAGCATCGGATGGGTGATCCCTCAGCCATTTGGGAGGACCAGCGACTGCTGGTGCCGGCTGTGAAATAGGTTCTTCTGTCCTGATGACTGGTGCTTCCATATTTTCACCAGTCGGATCTGGAACTGTAACTGGCGGTTGACCTTCACCAGTTGGAACTGGAATTGCAACTGGTGGTTGACCTTCACCAGTCGGAACTTCTTCATCAGCTTCACTGTCTGACTGGCTTCCTGAACCTTCACCAACGTTGTCAGTATCAGCTGGTACCTCCATTCCAGCTGGTTCATCGTTGTCTTCTGGCTCAAAGATTCCAGTCGGAATTCCCCCTTGATTTTTGCTAGATCCACTCAGGGAGATTGAGTGTAAGGTCTCAGCAAGGTCATTTGCATCACCGACCCTCCCGGTTTGCTGATGGGCAACCGAGGGAACTGGTTGTGAAGATGATCCAGTCATAGGTCTAGTCGAACCAGTTGGTTGAGTATCGGAAGAATTCCTGCCCAACTGATCAACGACATCATTGACCTCAGGAACATCTTCAGCCAGTTGTCGTAAGGTCCTGCGCACTAAAGTAGCTTCATCAAAAACAACATTGCATGTTATTTCCACAAGTTTGGTGGTCTTGTTAAATACTCTATAGCCTTTGTGAGAGGGATGTCCGTATCCAACAAAGACACCCTCATCAGCTTTAGGCGAAAAAGCATTTAACTTTGACTTGCCATTATTATGGATATAACATGGTGAACCGAAAGCACGGAGATGAGCTATAGAAGGCTTACGACCATAATAAACTTCGTAGGGAGTTTTCTGGAGTCTGTCGTTGATCCCGCTTCTATTCTGAGTATAGCAGGCCGTCACCAACGCTTCTCCCCAGAAACTCTGTCCTAAGCCGGACTCTGCCAGCATGGACCGGACCGCTTCTTTCAGCGTCCTGTTCCTACGTTCTGCCAGTCCATTTTGCTGCGGTTGCCTAGGTGTAGATCTTTCATGTTTGATACCAGCTTCCGCGCAAAAATCCATAAGCAGACTGTTGCAGAATTCAGTCCCATTGTCCGAACGAATCCGCTTCGCCACAGCTTCTCTCTGTTTCTGAGTTTGGATGATCAACTCTGGAAGAATGATCTTCACCTCATCCTTGGTTCTGAGAAGCTTTACCCATGTGTAGCGCGAGTAGTCATCGACTACCACCAGCGAATATCGTCGTCCTCCAATGGTTTGAGGTGCTACTGGTCCAAAAAGATCCATATGTAGCAGTTCGAGTACCTGACTGGTACTGGGGCAGACTGGCGACTGGTTCTTGAAGGACTTCTTAGTTTGTTTGCCTTGCTGGCAAGCCTTGCAAATTCCTTCCTTCTTGAACCCGCCCTTGGGAAGACCATCTACAAGATCATGCTTAGTCAGATAGTTAATAGTTTTGAAATTCAGATGACTTAACCTTTTGTGCCACAGCCAGTTTGTTTCCATGGAACTGGTGGCCACGAAGCATGAGTCAGTCTTCCCGCTATGCCAGTCGACGACATAAAGTCCTCCTTTACGAACACCTCTCAGCTTGGTCTCCCCAGATTCCTTGTCTTTGATCTGGCACTCTGATTTTTCAAAGGTAACTGTGTACCCGTAGTCGCACAGCTGACTGATGCCCAGGAGGTTGTGCTTGAGGTTGGTGACAAGGGATACATTTATGATTCTGACATCGTCCTTCTCGATGCAGCCCTTGCTGATAACTCTGCCCTTTGAGTTATCACCGAATATGACTGGAGGTCCTTTGACCTTGGTAAGATCTGAAAATAGAAATTCTTCACCAGTCATGTGAGCGGAGCAACCACTGTCTATGATCCACTCGCTCGATCTATGAAGCTGTGTTGCATGATCCTGTACCTGCAAGAAAGAAATGAGATTCATTTAGGTCCCCGATCTTCTGCGGGTCCTGCAGGGTTAGATCGCTGGATAATTCCTTTCGGAATCCAGACTTGGGTGATTTTCAGCTTGGTTTTATCCTTGCTGACATCATTAACAGCCTTTCCCTTCCTTTTGAAATAATGAATGCGTTTGGTTTGGGAAGGTGAGGTTGTGTGTGTATCTCCTTTGGAAGTGTGCTTCCGCTGGGAGCTTCGGAAATGCTTTTCCGGTACATTGTGTTGCCTTGGTGGTCCCTGAGGACATGGACCACCACGGTTAGCATTCATAGCCCTTTGTGAAAACTTTTGATTGGGCTCGTGCCTCTGATAGGTGTTCCTCCTATCAGGTATTGTCCTTCTCTCAGAATTTCTCTGAGATTGGGATCCCTTGTAAGTATGCTGGTGACTGGCATACTTAAAAGGTTGTGCGTGGAATCCCTTGACAGCTGGTGCTGGCTGTCGGATCCCACTGGCAGCTGACGCTGACTTCCTTGCCTTAGAATATTTAGGCTTAGTCTGCGTCCTTGGGTGTGCTGGCGTCCTGTCAGCAGAGGATTTTGCCAGTTGAGGATTTTGTCGTGATGACTCACCTATGTATCTGGTCTTATTATTCCTGTGCTGATCAGCCATACGGGACTGACTGGTTTTACCAGCTGATGCTGATGCATTTACCAGTTTTCCCTTACCCTTTTGAGCTGTGAGTTCGGGTTGGTTTGTGCTCAAATCCTTTTCAAATCCAAACCCGGACTTATCAGAAGGCTTTCTCCAATGACTTAGAGCTGCTTCCAAGTCTTTTGAGCCTTTATTTAGAAAATTTATTCTATTTTCTTGCTCCAGAACGAGATTGTGAAAATTATCTCGCTCAGTTTTTGCAATTTGAAAATCTTGGAGCAACTCAAAGTGAGTCTTTTTCAAAGTGGCTAGCTCTTCGCTGATTGACCTCGATTTTTCAATCTCCTTGGTCAAAACAGAAATTTGATCTTTCAGCGAAGCATTTTCTCCAGCCAAGACATTCTTTATTTCATAAAATTTTAAAAATTCTTGTTGAAGAATGTCTATTGTGACATCTTCTGAGTCGGAGCAACGCGACTCAGAATCGTCTAAAATGTGAGAAGGCATAATATGCATTAGGGGAGCTGATGATTGTACCTGATCATCAGCTGCAAGTGCCTCTTCACTGTCAGCACTTCCTTCAGCTGATTCTTCACCGAAGGCTGCCATAAGTGCCAGTAGAGCTTCCTCTTCTGACTCTTCATCTGACTCATACTCTCCGTCGTCATGGTCAGGAATGTCAGGAACTTCTGTCCTGGTCAGCATAGCCTTGGCAACGGCTTTCGATGCACGCTCTTCAAAGAGCTTCTTCAGCCTTTCCCGCTCATCTTTATCCACCTGTGGACATTCAAACTTAAGATGATCAGGGGATTGGCACTGATAGCAAGCACGGGGAGCTCTCTTGATGAATTTTCCATCAGATGAGCTTAGAGATACTCCCTGTTTCGACTTGGCTTTCTCCAGGAGAACGGCCAGTCTCTTCATCTGTTGCTCAAGGTCAGCAATAGAGCTCTCGCTGTCTTTTGAGTTAGATCCCGATGTGGCTGGGATCTCTTTCTGCTGGTTGTGCTGGGCAGCAGGTCTGTCAGCATGGAAGGGCTTCTTGTGCTTCCATTTGAAGTCCTTCTTGACGAAGTAAGCTTCGTCTTGAGCTTTGATGCTGGGGGATCCCATGTTCCGGATGGCCTCATTCTTGTTTACCATCTGGATATCCCACTCGTGTGCCTGCAGTTGAGCAAATAACTCCTTGGGAGTCATCTTGGACAGGTCCTTCTCCTTCAGAGCTGTGGTCTTCACGAACCAGTCCTCCTTGGGCATCTTGGACAGGATCTTGGCATTAAGATCTTCATTTGAGCACTTCCTGTCCAGTGACTTTAGCTCGCTGACGATGGCGTTGAATCTCGCCTCCATCTCCTTGATGGTTTCTCCAGGCAGCATCTGGAAGGACTCGTACTTGTCCACTGCAACCTGCAATTTGTTGCGTTTCATTTGATCAGTTTCTTGACATAGACTATCAAGGTAATCCCATACTCCCTTGGCATTGTCAAACTGGAGGGCTTCCTCCATCAGCGACTCTGGAAGAGAAGCCAGGATCAACTCGTGAGCAATGGACTCCAACTGATTCCGCTTCCTGTCCTCGGCGTTCCATTCGCCTTGAGGCTTTGGGATCACAGCAGCTGGACGATCTCCTAGCTGGTGCTGTATCATGGTGATCTCGATTGGCCCTTTCTCCAGCACATCTTTCATTTCCGGATGGATGCTCTTCAGAGAAATGAGCGACCTCTTTCGCCATATATCATGCTTCTCAGTCTTGTAGTCGAGTAGCTTCGGAGTATTCATCTTCGTGTACCTGAGCTAATCAACAGACAAACAAAGGAGTGCAAGGAAACGTGGATCTCGGTCCTAAGCGACTCAGAAAAAATCGGTCTATAAGAACCTCGCTCTGATACCACTTGTTGGTCCCGGTTTTTCAGAGTTTAACACGTTAGCAGCGGAAATAATGAAAGAGTAAACGTTTTCTTGCACTTGCTGGTTAACCAACTGACTGGGACCCGCCAGCTGGTAATTCAAGACTTAGAAAAATTTAGGCCTTGTTTACACAGTTATCAGTTTTCAGTGTATACACCAGCACTTGGGTGCTGGGTTTAAAATAAGAATGTAATGCAGAAAACTGATAAAGACAAAGGATTTATAGTGGTTCGATCAACTAATCTACGTCCACTCTCCAGTCGTAGCACTGGAAATTCACTAAGAGTAATCGGGTACAAGAGTCCTACGATCTATCTCTAGCTGGTGAATGCCTCGTCCACCAGTTCACTAGATCAACCGCTCCCGGCCTTGTTTCCTTCTTCAACTCTGATCAGCTGGTGGAGTGCGAGCACGTCACTTCAACCTCCACAGCTTCACTGGGTGTTTAGTTCTCCCAAGAACGTAGCTTCTCAATACGGCAAACTGCCCGTGATAACTCAAGTGCTGGCTGGCACAAGAGCTGCTGTGAACTTCCTCGGAAGAGAAAGAACACCAAAGAGATCAGTAACTTACAAGCTGGAAGCTTGAAGTCTCGTGTTTGAATAAATCAACACACGGTAAGCTTTAAGAAAAGCCTCGAAAGTTGTATGCGCTTCTACTTGCTTGAGCGTAATAAATTTGCAGTCTTTCGGTAGGTGAAGAGTATTGAATGTCAGGAAGCAAGCAAGCGTCTTAAATGTTGGTGGTTCCGACCTATTTATAGACGCGGGATCCCATTCAAATCTTCTAGCCGTTTGGACACATCCGGAAAAGGTCTCTGTCCTCGCATGTCCTTCTGACGGCGGCAGGTATGTTTTTCCGGAAAGTCCCATACTTTTGTCCGCTTTATCAGACATTGATCTCTTTATGTCAGAACGGCACTATTCGTCAGTACGAGGAATCGAGACTGGTGTCTTGTAACTGATGGACTTTAAGGTATTCTCCTTAAAGTCATACTCTGTCAGTTAATTCCTCGACGAATCTTCTTTTTGTCTCTAAGACTCTGGGAGAGAGATTCTGGAATTCTGCTGGTAACATCCGACTGGTAGATCATTCTGGTGATCTTGTGCTGGCACAATCTAAGTCTACCAATATGTTTGATGTTAACTCTTGGAATCTCCCATGACTGGTGGCTTCACCGCTGGTGAATAGTGTCAGTGAGAACACGTATTCTGCTGGTAAGATTTGTCAGCCGCCTGCTGGTGAAATCCTTCCCAACTGATGAACAGTAACCAGTCATTAGCTCTTCTCATGCTGGTGAACAGTGTCAGCACGAGTCTTTGTCAGCCGCCACCTGATAAAACTTTTCCCAACTGGTGAACAGTAACCAGTGGTAAACACTTCTCATGCTGGTGAACAGTGTCAGCATGAGTCTTTGTCAGCCGACTGCTGATGAGACTTTTCCCAACTGGTGAACAGTAGCCAGTGGTAAGCTCTTCTCATGCTGGTGAACAGTGTCAGCATGAGTCTTGATCAGCTGCGACTTACAACTCAAAAGACCTAAACAGGACTTTACATTTGAGAACTAGAGCTATCTAGAGACAACTAACGCTGGTAGGACTTAGGATTTGATCCACCAAAACTAAGATCTATACAAGTAGCTATTGAGGGAGGGAACCTTAGACAAATTTCCCAACAATAATCTTAAGGAGCGGACTTAAAGACGGAGGAATCTGTAAGTCTACATCATTCTGAGACAATGCAAAGTTCCTTAGGTATCGATATGTTCGGATTCCTAAGACTGGGAGAAAGAGTTGTTCTGACATAGTATAAAACTCTACCTTCCGCAATAATATGTATGGTACTACAACGCATAAAGTAGGGCAGTATTAGAACAACACATTGGTCGGTTTAAATTTGTCTCAAATGGTTACTGTTCGAATCTTTCAAAGCCCGTGCTTATAAATAGTGATGAAGGTGCTCATAGAGAATGTTACTTGAATTATTGATAAAACTTTCGAACAACTAGAGTAACCGAAGTTACCAAAAATATTAAAACTACTTGATTTATTGAAGTTACAATCAACGTACACTCTAGGCTTTCTCAAAAAACCCAAGCTCTCGTAACTTACCGTGTTTCTTATACACGAAACTTTTAGCATCTTTGCTAGAGTTCTTACGGTCTAAGTGAGAATCTGAAAAAAGTTTCTCGCTCCTAGAGAAACTCAGGCCAGCCACCCATCTTCAACGTTCCGGGATGAACTCAATCACCCAACCCTTCCGGCCGGTGGTTGAGCGATGTATTCACATATCAAGCTGAGAAAGTGCATTCTAGGTCGACTAAGCGAGTGAGCAGCCGGTGGACAGAAGTGCAACCCACAGCTGTGGCAAAGCGTGCTATCTCACCTTATAACTGGTTCTTGTGTATTCCAGCCCGTGAGGTTGAAGAGTGGATGCAGGACATTTGGCTCCGAACCACTATAAAATATTTGTGTCTTTACATGCTTTGCTATTTCCTGCATTTGATTTAAAACCCATCAACTTTCTAAGTTTTTGCATATATTCTTTGAAATCGGCTAAGTAAAGATTTGATTTTTAACATGTTTTGATAACCAGAATTGGCGAGGAACAATCAGTTATGTGCTCTGAACGAGTAAGATATATATGCTGCGTGTTTAATTTTCTGATTTGGACCAACAAACTATCACTTTCTCATCCAAAAGTTGAAGGCACCTAACATCCTTTCGAAGAAAGATTCGGCCCGAATGGCCAAAGCGTCCTAATAAGTTAAAAGCACCCCTCAAGCAAGACTAATGCCTCATTAGAAGATGAAGGGAAATATGCCCCTTAAGCACAAATCCATCAAGAAGGGAAGATGCAAGCCGATTTGGTCCCTTCATCTAGGCACGAAGCCAAAATCGCTTCTAACTCGAAAAAGCCTAAAATAAGTTACTTGTGAACATCTATATAGGAATCTTTTTGTAACTAATCCATAATTATGTGGGATTAGACCTAGATTAAACATTGATTAGCTCTTTAAAAAGTTGTTCTCTATACCATTATTAATAGAGGTACTTTTGTATTGTAATAACATAAACATTCTATCATCACATTGATATTAGTCTTGCATCAGACAAGCTCATCACTCTTCTTTTGATTTTGATTTGTTCTTTTTTCCTTCCATCATATGCGTGTTAATAGAAGATGATTGGCATTTTTTTATTATTTACATAAATATATTCGTATTTATTATTGGAAGTTCAATTTTTATTTTTTAGGACTAAAGATGGAAAATGTGTAAATAAGATCTTAAACAACCAAAAATCACATCACCTTAAAACTCATTTACCGAAAAAATTGATTCTAGAATAAATGCATAATTATTTATTTAAAAAATTAATCATTCTTATTAAAAATGTTTTCAAAATTTTATAATCAAAATATGTTCAAAATATATTGTGATTAATTGCCATACGCAATATGCTTATTTTTAATTATTTCCATTTTTTATTTTAAATGTTAATGCTATCAATCTGAGGGGGATTTACATGTTGTCTTTCGCTACACTTGTTCCCCAAAAAAAAATTTCCTTATTATTAAATATATATTTATTATTTTTTATATATATTTTTGCTTATTATTTGTATATTTCTTATTTTACTTATATATTATATTTCAATTTTAAAATTCTGGATCCGCCTCTGATCTAAGTGTTAAATTTATTCCTATATGACATAAACTCTATATTATATATGATATTTGATGATTTCAATTGAGTGGGCCAATAATATACAAAATCGTTTCAACTTGAAGAAAAGTATAAAATATTAACCATATGGCGTTGGGTAATAACTGAATATAATTAAAATGGCAAAAACTTGCGTTAGGCAGGCCTAAACGGTTTAGGCGGGTTTTATCCTACCCAAATGGGTTCACCCATCCCAAATAGGGTATATTATATGGGTTTGGACTTGGGTTAATGGATAAAACCCACTTAAAGCTTGGGTTAATGGATAAAACCCACCTAAATCGTTTAGGCCGGCCTAACCCAAGACCTTTCCAATTAAAATTAGTAGCGAGATCTTATATGTATCTCGTTATATCATAAGAAATTCATATTCAATTTCAAATGATGCCGCGCACGTAATGTCTGTCTCATAAGTTTCCTTTAAAACAAAATGTGAGTGTTATTATATTCCTAAAAAAAAATTGCGCGTGTCATTATTTATATGACATCCTCGTCACGTGAAACTGCAAGTTTTTTTTGATTACTTTGTCAAAATTTTCATTATATTTATAAACGAAAAATTATTCTAACTCCCGCATCAGAACGTTGAATTGGCCAGTTATTCTAGACATCTAGCCCGAATGACTAAAGCAACCTAACGGCTGAATGAGCCCCTTCATATGGGACTAGCGCTTCGGTAAAAGATGAAGGGAAAGAGGCACCTTCAGCACAAATATGTCAAGAAGGGAAAGCACAAGCCTGGTCCCTTCGACCGAATGCAAGGCTGAAACCCTTTCTAACTCCGAAGTATCTCAAATTAGTTGTCTGTCAACATCTAAATAGTAATCTTTTTGTAACTAATTTTTATTTATGCAGGATTAGGCGTAGATTAGGGAATGATTAACTTCTTAAAAAGATGCTTTCTATATCATTATAAATAGAGGTTCTTTTGCATTGAATAGCGTGTAGGGATTTATGGCGAACTGAATCACCAAATCCAAATAAGTCGGACCGTTCATGGATGTTGAGAGCAATTAAAAATTCAATAAACCTTAGCATGCTCCTTTGAAATAAATGCAGTGGATATCGAGTTTACCTTAACTTCGTAGTGTCAGATTCGATCTTTCACGTTTGAATTTCAATCTCTTGATTCAACCACGCGATTTGATTAAAATTGCGGAAACAGAAAGTAGAACCATATCTAATTTGAAGAATTAATCAAATAAAAGAAAAGAAGAGAGAATAATATGTTCTCCATATTAAGTCTTCAGATCTAATCCCAATGCTGTTCAATCCAGCTACTGGTGAGGATTCCACAGGACTGTGAATTGTGTAAGCCAGAGTCAAATTTCTTCTACTCCCAGACACAACAGATGCATCGCCCCTGATCTCTCTCTCCTAGGGTTTCAACTAATTTGAATATGATGAAGTGACTAGGGTTTCAAAGAGAGAACTGTATATTTATAGACCTAGGGTTTTAACCCTAATGGGCTACTGGACCTCTTTTAAGCATATTTAATTGGGTCAGACCTGGGACCTAATGCAAATAATAAAGTGGGCCTAACAATTAATTAATTCTCATGTCCACAACTCGGGAAACAATTAGTTATTTAATATTAATTATTTTCACCACATAATTAATACTGACTTACCCCTTTATTACCACGTTATGAGAACAGGTTGCATTTATCTGAGAATCTCCATATTTAAGATTACTGGACATTCATTAATTTATTGGAGCTTCTGACAAGCTACCACAATTAATTAATTTCTTATTTCCTGAGTTGTATCACTCAAACCTTATCACTTGTGCTTGAACTTAATCAGTCTACGGGACTTTAGCACGGTGAATGTTATTGAGCTCCTCAGGGAGTGTCCCCATCCTATTACTCGGATATGGTTACCTAGCTCCAGTCTCAGGCTGTAATACATGAACTGCTGTTACCCAAGATGCGGCTATACGAGCACGTTACTCAGGCTTTCCACCATGGCAAGTCAAAGTAACAGTCAACCCGTGCATACCCTGAACCTTCGTTAGGGTTTGGACTCAATCAATATCAAGATCTTGTATTCTCTGATGTCAACCAGGTTAATACATCTCACTGTGGTCCAATCAATATGCAAACGCACGTACCAACATATCAAGCAATCAAGATAGATTACTTTTTTTCTGACTATGCTCCAGCCTACACCGACAGACTTATCCTCGTATGTTGCCTCGAATGTGATAATATTTATATCTCACTAGGTCAAGTGTCTTCTGCGATCTACAACACGCCGTATGATCGTCCCTATCGGTGAGATAAGACGATATTGTTGTTACTCGCATGTATGTTTGTTAAATATAAAGGAAATACCTTTGAATGTATATTCATTGTAATAAATAGTTTCTGTATACAAAACCCAACAATCTCCCATTTATACTCAAAGCATTACACTCGCTATTACAGAGTGTGCAGTGCGTCTATCTAGCCTAGCTATTACATCAACCACTATTAGTGGTAGGCATCTACCTCAGACCTAGTCCACGAATATGTCTTTCGTAAACCTTCTGTGGCAAGAGCTTTGCGAATGGATCAGCTAGGTTGTCACTAGTGTCAATCTTCTTGATCTGCACATCTCCCCTCGATACGATCTCTCGTATGATGTGGTACTTTCTCTCTATGTGTTTGCTCACCTTGTTAGTCTGTGGTTCCTTCGAGTTTGCCATTGCACCAGAGTTATCACAATCGATTGTGATACTCTTAGGCAAACTCGGAATTGCATCCAACTTTAAAAGGTAGTTTTGGAGCGATACCCCTTCTTTCGATGCTTCGGAGGCGGCGACATATTCCGCCTCCATGGTGGAGTTAGCAATACATTTCTGTTTTGCGCTCCTCCAAGATACAGCCCCACCTCCCAAGGTAAACAAATTACCTAAGGTCGATTTCTTCTCATCCTGGTCCCCTTGGAAATTCGAATCTGTGTCACTCACAGGGCACAAATACTCACTTTGATAAATTAGGCAATAATTCCTAATTTTCTTCAAATACTTGAGGATGTGCTTTACCGCAGTCCAATGCGCCTGTCCAGGGTTAGATCGATATCTTGGTACCATACAAACGACTTAACAAATATCAGGCTTGGTACACAGCATTGCATACATGAGGCTACCCACCGCGGATGCGTATGGTACAAGACTCATCTCATCTTTCTCACTCTGTGTCACAGGACACTACCCAGTAAAAAGATGTATGCCAGGTTTGAAAGGTAGCAAGCCTTTCTTGGTGAGTTGCATGCTGAACCGGGCTATCACAGTATCCACATATTATGCTTGGGATAAGCTTAATATCTTTCTCTTACGATCCCGTAAGACTTTAATCCCAAGGATGTACTCAGCTTCTCCCAAATCCTTCATTTGGAACTGTTCGGATAACCAACATTTAATTTCCGACATCACTCCCTCGTTGTTTCCAAATAGGAGTATGTCGTCCACGTACAATGCAAGGAAAACCACGCTCCCACTGACACAAAGTCGGTATACACAACTTTCGTTCTCTAACTATAAAAGTCCATAAGATTTAATCACATCGTTGAAACGTAAGTTCCACGACCTTGAAGCTTTCTTAAGTCTGTACAAGGACTTCTTAAGCTTCTAGACAAGATGTTCTTCGCCCTTGTTCATATAACCCTCGGGTTGCTGCATATAGATATCCCTACCTTCTTTAAGGTAACTGTTTAGTAAAGCGATTTTGACATCCATCTGCCAAATCTCGAGGTCCGAATGCGCTGCTATGGCGAGAAGTATCCGAATGGATTTGAGCATGGCTATGGGTGAAAAGGTTTCATCATAGTCTATGCCCTCTTTCTGACTATAACACTTTGCCACCAGCTTGGCCTTGAAATCCGTAACTTCTCCATCAGCTCCTTTCTTTCTCTTGTATACCCATTTGCACCCTATGGCCTTAAAGCCATCAGGCAGCACAAATTTATGGTATACATCCATAGCGGTTATGGATTCAATCTCAGAGTTCATGGCGATGTGCCACTTCGCAACATCCTTGTCTTGCACTGCCTCTTCGTAGGTCAGTGGGTCAGAGTCCTCATATCCGTCTTCAGGGCCCAAGTCTGAAGACTCACCCACGAACATGTACCTTTCCTGCTGGAATGAACTCTCCCACTACGACGAGGCATCGGTGTCGTGTCAGTGGTTGGTGCAGCAACTTGTGGTTCTGCACCTTGCACTAAAGAACGTGAAAGTGGTGTTGTACCTCTCACAGGTGCACTCACGTTTGCACGTTCCCCTCCCCTTGAAATTGCATTCTCGTCTTCAATTTCTTGAAGAACTATATCACTCCTAGTCTTGTGGTTTCTTACACACTCGTCCTCCAAGAATCTAGTGTTGGTGCTAACAACAATTCTCTGACTCTCAGGACAGTAAAAGTAACCACCTTTCGTTTGCCTAGGATACCCTATAAATAACATTACCTTGGATCTACTTTCTATCTTATCAGGTTCCTTCGTCAGCACGTGTGCCGGACAACCCCAAACTCTAGACTTGCACAAACTGGGTTTGCATCCAAGGAAGAGTTCACAGGATGTCTTAGGAATCGATAAATAAGGCACCAAGTTTAAAATGTAAACCACTATTTCCAATGTTTATCCCTAAAACAAAATGGTAAACTTGCATAACTCATCATTGATCTCACTATCTCCAAAAGAGTTCTTTTCTTCTTTCGGCTACAATATTTTGCTGGGGAGTACCCGGTGCAGTCCACTGGGATGTAATCCCATGTTCCAACAAATATTGCAGGAACTCGTTCCCAATGTATTCGCCACCACTGTCAGATTGCAGTGACTTGATAGTTTTCCCAACCTTCTTTTCTACCTCAGCCTTGAACTCTTGGAATTTCTCAACGTATTCAGACTTGAAACGAAGCAAGTAAACATATTCGTATCTCGAGTAATCGTCAATGAAAGTGACAAAGTACTCATACCCTCCACGAGCCTGTGTGGACATGAGCCCACATAAGTCAGAATGGATCAATTCCAACACATCCTCTGCTCGAGACTGACTAGCCTTAAAAGGCCCAGAGGACATCTTTCCCTCGATGTAGGATTCACAGACTTGATAAGGTACACGCCGGACTAAGTCCAATGTACCATAATCTACAAGTCGTTGAATCCGCTTCAACTTGATGTGACCCAGTCTCAAGTTCCAGAGATATGAAAGATCCTCATTAGAAGAAATAAGATTTCTCCTTCTAGAATTATCAATTTCAAATAAGTTACATGCAACATTCGTGGAAGTGTTATGATGACAGATAACGACATAGAGAGAGTTATTTAGCATTCCACGACAGATAACAACGTTATTACCAATGATAGAAACACCACTATAAAAATAATTGAATATCCATCAATATAAAGTTTGGAAACTGAAATAAGGTTCCACCAAAAATTCGGCACATATAAAATTTCTCTCAAAGTCAAAACAAAATAATCAAAGTACAAGGTGACATCTCCAATGGCAGCTGCACTCGCTCGTGCTGCATGATAACTGTAAAATACAGCAGCAAATAAATTTATAGACCCAAAGGAATGTCGAACCCACAACGATAGTGCAACGAAGTCATCTCATGTACTGGACACAGTTTATCAATTCTTTGTTTGAGTTAATCCAAATTTGAATAGGGTTTTTGTTTTCAAAACAGAAAAATAACGTGAGAATAAAATTCAATAATAAAAAGCACAGATTCTAGGGAAATCAACCAATCCAATCCAACATGCATAAACAATCAATCCAAACCCAAAATAATTATTAAGGTGGAAAATTTGTTAAATTGGAATTAATTCCTTTGTTGGGCAATTAAAACCTAGATTACTAGAAAGTGAATTTCACCTCTCGGTCTCAAGAACACAAACTAGTCAATCCCAATAAAGATACAGATTTGAAAACTCTACAACTAATTCTTCCTTTTGAGACAGAAAATAGTTCTATCAAAATTCTATTTTCCTATTATTAATTATCTCATCTCGGTCTCAAATAAATAACTATAAACCTAATTCAATTTTCATCTCTCGATCCTTCAATTGAAAATAGATTTTAAAATTAAAACCATAGAATTTGAACCAATTAATTAGGGTTTAGATTTAATTGAATTAACACATGCTAAAGAGGATGGAGAAACCCTAGAACCTGTTAAGGG
>JAPKLW010003257.1:0-46375 GCA_026898455.1 Plectranthus barbatus
CTGTGAATGAACTATGAACTTTTCATTGTTGTGTGTTTAATTGATCATTGTAGTTTATATCATAGTTCATTATAGTACTTTATTATGATACTTCATTGTTGTGTGTGTAATTGATCATTGTAATGTATATGATACTGTAATGAAATATTATACATACAATAATGATCAATTACACACACAACAATGAAAGTTCATAGTTCATTCAGGAAGATGAGTTCAACCTAGAATGCACCCCTATATATATATATATATTGGTGATCCTATCATAAGTCCACTTTAGATTGGAGATGAGATTGAATCTGGGCCATTATTTTTACAGATTCAATGATCCTGATTCTAAGGTAAAATTTATATTTGAATTTCATTTTATTATTATTTAATCACGACAATGGTGTATTGGTAATTAATAAGTACATAATATATATTTTTTTCATAATTGTTTCCTTAAATCTTTCATCTATGATTTGTAATCATAATTAAATACGTAAATTATTTTGAAATATTCATTTTACATCTCTTGCACGAGACGTCTATTATCTCTCTTCCATTTGTGACACCATCTCTTCTCTCTGGCCGTCGTCGTTCTCCCACCATTCACTGACATTGTCGTCCTCTCTCTCTTCCGCTAGTGACGACATCCCACCCCACCCCACCACATTTTAACCTATTTGCACCAAAGAAAATGAAGATGGTGCAACGATATCGGTGGGAAAGAGTACAAATGACTGCAAAATTGAACCAATTCATTCAAGAATATCTTACATTATGTCCTCCCAACTAAACAAGATGTTGGGAATTTGATATTACAGTTAACAACACCAAAATTGAAGAAACTACTCGACAGGGAAGTGAGTGTTGTTGATTTTCGCCTCAATAATTTAATTGTTTGTGGAGGGACTTTTTTTTTTTAATTTTTTAGATATAAGTTGTATTATTTAAGCCTGTAAATTTGCATTATATACGTCTGTAAAGTTGCAGTATTTTTAATGGGATGATTGAAGTTTTTAGAATAAGCTATTTATTTCTTTGATTTAAGTTGTATTATTTAAGCATGTAAATTTGCATTATATACGTCTGTAGAGTTGCAGTATCTTTAATGGGATGATTGAAGTTTTTAGAACACCAAATTTTATAGTGGTTCAAACCAAATATTCTATGTCCACTATTCAGTCTCTGCGACTGGAATTTACTAAGATTGATTACAAGGTCAGACTTGATTTCTAACGTTGAGCAGCTCCTCCGTCTGGTCAGCGCACACCTTCAAGCACCTCGGTCTTTAATCTTCACCTTGACACTCCTTAGAGTGAGGACAATCCTCCCTTCTCCTCGGACGTTGAACTTGGGAGTTATATAGTTGTTCCCAGAACCTTTCCTTCTTGCGGCAGTTGCCCGTGATAATCACTTTTGTAGAACAAGGTAACTGCTAGATTCTTTCTAGGATAGAAAGAATCCCAAAGGTAACCTTAGAAGTGATCTTCAAAGGTCTCGAGCTCTGGATTCGAAAGTTTATACAAAGCCTCGATCACTTGAATGCTCGGATATGAATTCAGCAGTGTGAATAAGATCATGTGTGAGCTTTTTGAATCGCCGAACTTTTCAAGTTGGAACTCTGGAATCTTTTCTCTAAAGTGAATCGTCCAACCTTTTTTTGTTTCTTCGTGAGATCATCTATTTATAGGTTAAGATTCAAATATCTGTTTGAATCTTGTCCGTTAGACACTAGATGTCTGCTCGCCAATCTCCGTTCTTCTTTTTCTTCGAAGTACAATGACTCTTCAGATCTCCTTTGTCTCGAATTGGCGTTCTCCTTAATTTAGCCGTCTTTGTCAGAACGGATCTTTAGTTTGAATCTGGGAACCTTCTTCTTGTCTGTTGATTATCCTTTCTTTTAATTCGTCAGGTTTCCATGTGATTTTGGATCCTTCTGTTTTATGACTCCATATTAATCGTTGATTGCTATCATGCGTTTGCTGACAGTTGCTCATTTGCTGACATCTCAGTGATCATACTGAGATTTAGTCAATAATTCTTGCACTCCTCTTTCAACACTTCGTTGAGTATCTCCAGCATTCTTTATATGTTTGCTAGCCTTTCCAGTGTTTACTAGTGTCCTTAGCAATCTTCAGACTTGCTGACTCCTTCAACATTTTCTTCTTGTATGCTTGAGTCTTCTAGCAGTCTCTTTGAGATTTGTTGACTTCTTCAGCAAACATCGATCATTTCTTCTAGTTCTATTACAATTTGAATATGATTATCCTATACATGACTTTTACATTTATGACACGATTCCAAGTTGCTAGAAACTAGATATGCTAGTTTTGATGCACCAAAACTCTATAACAAATGTAAGTAAGGACAAGGGGTACAATATTCCTAATAATTTCCCCCTTTTTGGTGCGATCAAAGCTGTAACTCTTACTTTACTGATCATGGGAAAGCTGATTACTGAGATTACAAGATACTCCTTGCAATTCTAACTTATTGTATCAACTCCCTTAGACTCAACATTGTTCTAAATTGTTCCCCCTCAAAATATGAAGGGTATTGCTCGATTAGAAAATTTATCCAAGTGAATATCTCAACTAAAACTGCTCTAGAATTCAACAAACAGATAAAATCAGAGAGTAGCATTCACACATAGTATAGAGCAACACACACTCAGACAGTCCAAGCAATTTGCTGATTACACAGAGTGTGTAAGTTCAGCTATAGCATTTTAAATTTAGTGTTGGACAATGAGGTATTGTCATCAACATGAGTTAGTGGTGGGAATTATTCCTGGATTTATGTTGTAAATCTCCCTTTAGATCAAATTGTAAAGGTTTTGTTGAATCAAAGCCTTAGTTATTTTGGTGGATCATTGCTGAAGTCTAGAACAGTCTAGCAACTCATTTGTAAAGTCCTGTTTAGGCTATATAACGAGTTGTAATAGATTAGAAGTTCTTTTGGAAGATTGCTGAAGGATTCAGCAATTGAAACGAAGGAAATCAGATTCCAAGCAACTTCGGAAGATTCTGGATGCTAGGAGTGTTCTCAGCAGTCGGGAAGGTGTTGGCTGCTAGAGACGTCAGCAGACAGAAATGACTGCTAAGGAGGTAGTAGTCAAGTGTTGAGAAGAATGATTGCTAAGGAGTTGGTAGTCATATGCTGAAAGAAACGACTGCTAGGAATACTTGCTCAGCAGTCAGAAGTAAAAAGATAGCAGAATGCTGAAGAAGTCAGCATTCACTAATACTCAGGAGATTGCTAGAAGTTGTAGCAATCAGGAATCAAGACTCAAAGTGCTAAATACGCAACTGCTGAGGTGTCAGCAGTTGGATACAAAGACAGACTGCTAGAAGATCTCAGCAGTCAAATGGTCTAATGACTTAGCATAATGTTCCCAGCATTCTTCAAAAGAATGCTAAGCAAGGAAATATATAGCAACTTCTGCTAAGACTCCCGTTCTGACAAAAGGGTACAACTAAGGACACATAGCTTTCCCGAAGTAGGTGAAAAGCTGTACCAAGCCGGAAAGGACGGAAAAAGTAGCAACTCTATTGGGCAAAGAGAACGCCGTGTCTAACGGGTCTGGAGATTCAAAAGTTTGAATCTCTAGATATGAAAGAGAAGTCCAAACAAGAGATAAGAACTAATACTACTACAACTGCAACTGCTTATACGATTCGCAAAAGACAATTATTGAGAGATAACTTTTACAAGCGAAGCAAAGTGAAATAGTAGTCAGTTGAGAGCACGTTAAAGAGACAAGAAGAATTTCAAGCTCTCAACAAAAAGTGTCACACATTGAATATCTGACATTGCATTCAAGAAGAGATCCCTTGACTTTGTTCAAGAATCAATCATTGGGATAACTTCCATCCTAGGAAGCATCCAACAGTCACATCGCTAAACAGAGATTGACTAAGATGGGCTGTTGCCAAAAACACACAGAAGAGTTCAGGAAGGAACTTAAAAGCTTCCATTACAGTGAGGATAAGTTTTACGAAGGTGTCGCCCTTGACTTAGCCGCAGCTGTCAAAAGATAAAGTGATGGAGAATAGCTTTGTAGTGGCTGGCTTGAAAGCTCACCACCTGCTACAAGTGATCGGCGAATCCTTGTACTTTCATATATCTTCTTAGTGAAAATTCTCAGTGCTTGACTGAGGAGTGGACGTAGATCTTAAGGATCGGACCACAATAAATGTTGTGTCTTTGTTACTATTTTATTGTTTCTACCATTGATTTAAAACCTAGCAACCTCAAGTTGCTAGTATATATCTGAAACAATCTTAACTCCAACTTTAAGCTAAACATTTTAAAAGGAAGTAAGTGCAAGATAACTTGAAATATTCCGCTGCTTAACACAACTCTGATCAGGGACCAACAGTTAGTTTCCATTAAAATCTTGTCAATGCAGTACAGGAAACAGAGAACCCTAGTAAAAAACACAACATATACAAGAGGATTTTAAGAGATAGAAGGATTACTTCTTGGTTGTGGAGGAGTCAGAATCAGCAGCATTCGCACCAGAGGAACCAGTAGGCTTCTTTAGTTCCCTTAGCGTTTTGGTTGTTACCTTCATGAAAGTGTCCACCAAGGTTTCTCGTTTTTCCCTTCCGATTCTCTCCCTTTTTTCTCTCTTTCTTTGTTGCTCATTCTTTTCTTTCTCTTGTTATCTTCTCAGTTCTTCTTCTTACTTCTTTAAATCCTATTCAAGATTTCTGTGAGCTTCGAGACGTCTTAGTCTTTCTTCTTTTTCCTTCTGCCGATCTGCTTCCTCTGCTAATCTCTTCTCTTCTCCCTCTTTGATCGCAACCAAAAGATCGGTGGAAAATGTTTCAAAATTATCTTGTAGAGTCTGGCGAAGTTCAACTTTTACCTCACTCATTTGGGTGCTCACTTCAGCTTGCACGATCAGCACGACCTGTTCACCAATCTTTTTTTCTACCACAATATGGATGTAAATCTGGAGATCTCTGTGGCATGTGCTGGAGCTAAGAGTATCGGCTGTCATGGCTTGATATTCCAGGCTAGCATCATCTGATTAGACGTGGTAGGGATTTCAGTAGTCTTGGTTAGTGCCTGAGAGGAATTTGTAGTCGGATCAACCTCCTCAGTTGCAGTAAGTTCTTGGTCTTGAGCTTCCTCTTCCTCAGCAACTATTGGAGAGGGTGGCCTAAAGCTATCAACCCGAGAAGGGATATTAGCTAAGGTGGTCAGTATCCTCTCCGTGAACTCCATCATCCTCCTGCGATCCTCTGCTCTCTTCCTTTCCTCTTTTTCAGCAGCCAATCTTGTGTGCAATTCAATAGCTGCAACCATCTGCCTTCTCGTTGGAGTGGGTTTGAACATCTGTGTGAATAAGAAACGACGTACTCAGATGCAGGTAGTGAGTGATCTCCTGTGGAAGCTCGGTGAGCCTTTATCTTTTGAAGCCTTGCAACCACTTGCCAGCTTCTCAGTATAGTGCCTTTTGGTTGTCTGAACCATCCAATCATCTGCCCATTTTTCTTCACTTCTCCAGTAACTTAGACCCATTCTAGCCAACTTGATTGCGTGGTCTTCATAATGTAGTTCATCTCCACCTCAAGAACTCTATCTTTAACCATTCGAGATCGAAAGACCCTTCTAAAAATTCAGTGGCATAAGTGGTCTTAAGTTCTTCCGCAATCTGGGCTTCACTGAAAATACAGATTTCCTTTGCCCACGGAATTAGATCCTCATTCTTCTCATCATTTACCATGACACGAGGGCACCATTTGGCAATTCACTTTGCCTTGTACCTCCTATCTGGTTGTCCTTCCATTGGTACTCTCAACATCTCCGGTCTGACAATAAATTCGCCTCCAGCAAGCATCAAGACCCCTTCGGTAGATTGCATATTTGTAGACACCTCCTCATCCTCAACACTTGGAATATCACTGAATGAAATACCTAAGACTTCAGGAGAAGTAAGAATTGGAATACGGTTTTCCACATGGTCTTTTTGATCACGAATGGAGTATCTGCGCCTAAGTTCCATTCTGGGACAGTAGATGGATCCACTCCCAAGGCACGAAGATACTCTTTGTTCTTTGCTCTCACGCTCGTAGTAGGGTTGACCTGTAATCTTGCTCTAGTTTCAACATCGAGTGAGGTAGTAGCTTCCTTCTCCACAGCTTTATTCTCAACAACTTCTTCTCAACAACTTTCTTCTCAGCTGTTGGTTCATTTCTGTGTGGCTACCTCGGCATTTGCTACAACCTAATTCATTCTGATCTCAAGGTCAACATTCCCTTGTTCTGATGCCTTGTCTCCCTCTTTGTGAGCAACATGTTGGTCTTCAACTTGCATCAAATTATTGTCAACAAAAACTTTAACAACTCGGCCTCCTCCTTGCACGACTGGTTGTACTTCAACAGTTTCAACAACAACACTGCTTTCTCCTTGCGCAGCAGTCTATTTATCAACAATCACATTCCCAACTACAGAGCTGCTTCCACCTTCCACAGTAGTCTGTTTCACACTTTTCTCGACAGAACTGCTATCTCCTTGCACAACAGTCGTCTGTCAACACTTTCAATATTAACATAAGCACCATCAATTCCCCCTTGCGCAGCGATGTGTTGTTCAGCTTGAAAAGTTTGCTTGATCACCAACCTGTCTGATCCACCTGTGGGAACATCTTGTAAATCATCAAACGCACATTCCTTATACATTTTGTCAAATTCAGCATCAGTCAGGGCGTTTGGATTCTCAACAGCTTCATCTGCATTAGTGACCTTCTTCCCTTTGGCAATTTGTGCCTTCTCAACCGCTTTTCGAGTAATTCGTCTGGGTTGATCACTGGTTTGCATCCTAGCATTACGCTCATCATACAAAACTTTGATTCGCTTATAGTTAGCATCCCTTTGCTCGAGTGTCGTCTTCAACATTGCTTTGTCAAAATCCTTCTGTTCTTTCGCCTTCTTCAATGCTTTCTCCCGTCGTCTCTTCTTCCACACTTCCTGCTCCTCTGCAGTGAACTCTAAATTTCTCTTTGTGTCCTTGGAAGCTTGCTTAATAGGAGTTTCTTCTGCAGGCTTGGCAATATCAGGAATCAGTAGACTGGTGTCAACTACTGGGACTGCAACCTGCACCTTTGATCCTTGAAATGAACCTGTTTGTCCTTTCTTCCGTCCTTGTCCCTCAACATCTGTCGACTTCCTCTTTCTCTGTTGGGGACTTTTCTGCGTACGCTTCTTCTTCACTACAAGTGGCATTGGGGGTTCCAGCTGTGTGATTTCTTGCAGGCTTCCATACTCCTTGAACAGGGCATCCTGTTCTGCCTTTTTTCTCTCCGCTTTAATTTCCTCAGCAGTTAGTGGAATAGCTGTCTGCAGAATGGGTTCGCATTGGTAAGGCTCTTCTTTGTCAGGGACTGGTTCGTTGGGGTCGACATTGCTTTTCCCTTTTAGAAAGTTCGGCTCCCTGAAGTCATTTGCAGGTTGTTGTTTCTTGGTAGGCGGTATATAGTTAGTGGGAATCAAATCTTCTCCTTGGCCGCTCTTTTCTTTGGGGTATAAGGCTCTAAAGAAAGTGACTTATCTTGAGTCCAAAACCCATGTTTTGAGCAAACGTATGCTCCGTATTTAAGTTCTTGTTCTTATAGACATGCGCCAACCATTTGGTTTAGATGAAGGTTGCCCAATTCCCTTAAATTTGGTCTTCAATGGCCATCATTACAACAAATTTCTTAGCACTCAATTCTGAAAGCGAGCCAACTTCTCCTACAAGCATCCTTATAACAATTTGCGCTAGGCTCTTCATAGGCTCTTCCAATGATCTCAACGGAGAAACCACCTTCCTTGGTTCCGCAAATGTGTCTATCTTCCACCTGAGCCATCGCTTCTTCATCTCTTCATCACCAGTCACTTTATAAGTGGCAACATCATCTCCATCCAATCTCAAGCCATACCTTGTTGCCAACACTTTTGAGCTTACCACTATCTTGGTGCCTAAGACGTTTGTGGTGAAGAACTTCTCAATTTTATCAATCACAGCTCCTGCAAAGAATTCTGCGACCAAGTGGGGCCAGAACTTGAGGGGTTCCGAGAACAAGTACTTCAGAAGTCCTTCATGATCCAATTTTTTTATAACCTTTGTGCAGAAGTGTTTTCTTAACAGGGGCTCATAGAGTATGCTGTCCTTCCGTACTTGTGCCGCTCTTCGTTGTTCAATGGTGAGTTTTCCAGGTACTCTACCATGAGCAATCGACACCATACAACCATGAGGGATTGATTCGTCGATTTGCTCTTTCTTGAACACACCTATGAACATTGGCTGAAATTGTTCTGGCTTGCCGGGAATGCATGGCCTTCCTAACGTTTTGGCAGGAGGATTTGTACGGTTGGATGATTCTGCCATTTGATAATTTTCCTGAACTCAGAAAAGATAGAGAGTCAAAGAAAAATTTGAAAGCAGAAGTATAAGGAGTAATAAGGTTTTTGAAATCCCAAACCAACTTTCTTTAAATAATATGAAGCAATCAGTTTTGTATGGACGGTTTGATCTCCCTTTTGATATGGATAGATCGATGGTTGGGCAGTTCAATGACGGTTCGCCTTACGTCCCACGATGAAGGAAGGTTGTGCGTGGCTGACGTGGCTGTCACTTATTAGTTGTCGTCCTGTGCAGTAGACACTCTTCCAAATAATGTAGACTGCAATAGCTACTTACGTAAATAAGATAATCGTGCCTTTTAAGAGATTTAAAATCATTCTCTTTCTTCTGTTTGTTGGGTCGAATACAACAAACATAAGGCATATTGCTGAGAGCTGGGACTCAACAATTAATAGGTATCCACTGAGAGCTTGGACTCAGCGATCATCAGATATCTGCTGAGAGATTGGACTCAGCAACGAACTCAGGTTCCTCCAAGATAATAGAATATCGTAGATAACATGAATCTGCTTAGAGTTTGGACTCAACATCCAATCTAGAATTTGCCAAGATTTGACCTTAGCATTGTGCGGTAATCAGCTAAGACCTTGGACTCGGCAGTCTTTGATCTGATTTTGTTTGCTAAGCCAAATATAGCAAACAAGGACAAATTGTTGAGAGCTTGGACTCAACAATCACCGGGTATCTGCTGAGAGCTTGGACTCAGCAAACAATCTAGACTCTTTTATGATTTTTGAATTTTTAGAGTTCAATGAGTCTTTACTGAGAGCGTGGACTCAGTATTCATCGGATTTCTACTGAGAGCTTGGACTCAGTAGTCAACAGAGATTTTTGCTTGATAAAATTTAACACAGCAACCATCAAGACCTCTGCTTCCCACTTAGGCTTCGGGGAAGACTTTAGATATTCCTATCTACTGATTTTCCTTTTTATCTTCGATTTTAACCAAGGAAAATCATAAGGATAAATAGTAACTATTTACACAAGGAGTGTAATGATCTAGCATTTTGTTCAGGCAATTATTATTTTGAGACAACTGAGTATTGTTATCAAATCGAACATATAGTTTTATTGAAATCATTGATTTACAAGTGTTACACTTTGCAACGTATTAAACTACAAGTTAAATGACCCAAATCATCTTCAAACTGCTCGAAATAACACCTTTGCTAGATCTGATCCTTCTTGGTCTTCTCCTCGAGCTCGTTGCTGCATGTCTCTCCACATGCGCAACAACATATTCTTTAGGCAGCGAGATGTCTCTCATCACTTCATATTCTGGCTCCTCAAGATTTGTACGTAGACATCTCTTCATTTGTCAGCCTGCGGAGATTCAGCATAAAGTTAAAAGAAAGTCCGTGTCTAGCAGATCTCACCATCTACTCAGATTGGCGCTGTTGTCCGCACTTTCCATCAGCACTAGGTGCCATACAAATGTCCCTACTTTATGTAGGATGGGTAACATCTGCACCACCCGCATGCTCCTATAGCTTTGGATGTCAAGCAGATGCACACAAGTTGCATCTACTCCATCTGTAAGCCTTTTCTCCATTTCTTCTTCATTTCTATTTTCCGACTTTTGAAACCCCAGAAGAAGAGGTGGGGAAGAAGTTGTCTGGGAATCCTCACCCAAAGGAATTCCCAAACCATGTGACTAAGGATTATCCATCCTCAGACCATCCTGACAAGCTTATATATCTCCATCGATGAATCTGTCATGGCTTGACAAAATGGACCTCTTATTTCCTTTCGGTTCTAATATCAGAAAACCCATTATCAGAGGTGAACCGAGAATAGAGAGAATCTCCTTAGAAATGTTTTCGGTAAATATTACCACCCTTTCTCCCAATTTAGAGACTTCCAAGTCACGTTACTCGAACCTATCTTTTCGGAATTTTGGTGAGATGGTAAAAGATGACATCTTATTTTCTTGAGCAACATGATTTAATCGAAGGGGTTGAGAGGCATGAGGCGAGTATGATTTCAGAGAGTTGAGTATGCTTCTATAAACAAAAGACCTCCCTTTAAATAGACAAACCGTCCTGTAAATTTGTTCGATCAGTTGAATCATTTGCCTCGGGAACCGACAGTTTTAGAAGAACTTTCCACGTGGACTTTCGAGATACCATACCCAAATCTAAATCATCTCGATCCTTGAGCAAAATCCTCGGAAATGATAACAAATATTGATCGTCTCAACATTAATTTCCTTCATTAATGTGATTTAATATGTTTCGTCGGTTGAGAAACTCTTGCTCTTTTCGAGATTGCCTCCTCTCTGCTGGATAATGCTTGCTATAGGTTAATCCATCATTCCTTCAATATTTGCTGAGAGCTAGGACTCAGCAATCACCAAGATATCTGCTGAGAGATAAGATTTCAGCATTTGATGTCAACTCTGTTGAGTGCTTGAATTCAGCAGTTTCGACTAAAAATTCCACCACATCTGGCTGGAGAGTGTGAGCTTGGACACACTCTAATCCGCATCATCTCCAAAAAAACCAAGAATTCCAAGAACAGAATGAGAGTTGTGACTCATTCTTCCACAACCTCATCTAATTCAAATAAGTCGAGCTTAAGACAAAGCTCTTTGAATCTGCTTTCTACAAGAGGTTTGGTGAATATGTCGGCTAGTTGATCTTCTGTCGGAATGTAATTTACTGAAACATCCTTCTTTTCAACATGATCTCAGATGAAATGATGTCTGATATCAATGTGCTTCATCTTGAATGATGTACTAGATTCTTCGTGATGCACATCGCACTATTGTTGTTGCAATAGATTGGGACGTATAATTTTGAAGATGTTGCTTGATCAGTAACACTTGGGTACATCAACTCGCAGCAGCCACATATTCAGCTTCAGTTGTGGACGTTGCTACCGAGTGTTGCTTTTTACTGAACCAGCTGATCATCTTATGTCCAAGGAATTGACAGGTCCCACTCGTACTCTTCCTATCGATTTGGCATCCTCCAGACTTGGAGTCTGAATATCCAACGAGTGTAAGATCGTCTTCTCTGGGATACCAAATCCCTAATGACTCTGTCCCCTTAAGATATTTTACAATTCTTCGTGCGTACTTCATGTGCGATTTCTTTGGATTGACTTGATATCTAGCACATACGCCTACAACATACGAAATATCTGGCCTGCTAGCCATCAGATATCTTAAAAAACCAATAATACCTCTGTATGCTGTTGGGTCCATGGATTTTCCTTCTTCATCCATTGAAATTTGACATGCTGTGCTCATGGGAATCCGTAAAGTCTTTGTTTTCACTGGACAATATTTGTTGATGAGATCCTAGGTGTATTCTTCTAATGTATGAAGATCCCATCACTGGATTACTGAACTTATAGACCTAAGAAGCATGGCATCTTTCCCATCATGCTCATATGAAAGTTAATCTGCATAAGTTGAGCAAACTTTTCACACAGGGTTAGACTCTTAGATCCAAAGATAATGTCATCCACGTATATTTGGACGAGTAATATATCTTCAGCATCCTTAATCAATAACAGTGTCCGATCGATCTTCACCTTCCTGAATCCATTCTTCAGTAGAAACTGTGACAACGTCTCGTACCAGGCTCTATGGGCTTGCTTCAGGTCATACAGAGTCTTTCTTAACCTGTACACCTTTTTCCACGTTCAAAGCCAGGAGGTTGCTCCACGTAGACTTTCTCCTCTAACTCACCATTTAGGAATGCACTCTTGACGTCCATCTGAAATACAGTAAAACCAAGGTGAGCAGCATATACAAGGAATAACCTGATTGCTTCCAGACGAGCTACTGGAGCAAATGTTTCTTCAAAATCGATTCCTTTGCACTGCGCGTATCCTTTGGCTACAAGCTTTGCTTTGTTGCACACGAAAAGTCCATTTCCATCATGTTTGTTCTTGAATACCCATTTGGTGCCTATAAACGATTGATGCGTTGGTCAATCCACGAGATCCCATACATGGTTCCACTTGAATTCTAACAGTTCTTCCTGCATTGCATTGATCCAATCGGCATACTTAAGTGCATCAACAACTTTGGTTGGCTCTTCCTGGGATATGTAGCAGGCTAGCATGGCACTGTGTCTGGTTTGTATCAAATCAGCAAGATCTCCTAGTATTACTTCTAATGGGTGGTCTCTCAGCAGCCACTTAGGTCTTTGTAACTCAGTAACTGGAATTGCTTGACTGCTAGATGCTTCAAAATGGCTTCCTGAAACATGAACATCAATAAGTTGCAGGTTATTTATATTTTCAACTACACTTGCTGAGTTGTCATCTGCTAGATGGATGTGTGTTGATGTTTCGTCTGCTGGATTTGCATTTGCTGGAGTGATAATACGTCTTCCATCAGCAATCTGCTCCTAGTCATTTTCAGCAGCTTTATCTTCAGCAGTCCTCTCGTTGTTCTGGGGATTCTCAGCATCATCTTTGTTTTGCTGAGTGGTTTCTCCTTCTTAAGTTCCCCCTTGACTTGTGATCTCCTTGCGAGGATTTGGTGAGGCCTAAACATTACTAGTTGCATCACCTACCCTCTTGGCTGTTTTGCTGACCAACCGAGTTCTCCAGTTTAGATGTGGATTCACTCATAAACCTAGTCGGAGAAATCGGTTCAACTTCAGAAGTATTCAAGCTCGATTGACCATTGACATCATTGGTTTCCTGAATCACATATCTTAGATCTCTTATAGTCCTGCGCACTAAAGTAGCTTCATTAAAATTAACATTGCATGTTATTTTTACAAGTTTGGTGGTCTTGTTAAGTACTCTATAACCCTTGTGAGAAGGATGCCCATACCCTAGGAACACCCCTTCATCAGCTTTGGGAGAAAAGGTACTTAACTTTGACTTCCCATTGTTATGGATATAACATGGTGAACCAAAAGCACAAAGATGAGCTAAGGAAGGCTTACGACCATTATAGATTTCATAGGGAGTCTTGTTGAATCTGAGATTCAAGTCACTTCGATTCTGTGTATAGCAAAAATTTATTGTGGCTTCTCCCCAATATCTCTGACCAAGATTTGTATCGACCAACATTGTTCGTACAACCTCTTTTAGAAATATGTTTCTCTTTTCTGCCAGGCCGTTTTACTGAGGTGTTCTTGCAGTGGACTTTTCATGTCCTATCTCAGCTTCAGCGCAGAAGTCCATTAGAACACCATTACAGAATTCCGTACCATTGTCTGATCTTAACGTTTTCACCGTGAGCTCTTTGTCATTTTGTACTCGAAGTATCAGCTCCGATAGGATTTTCTTAACTTCATACTTGATCTTGAGCAGTCTCACCCACGTGTACCTGGAATAGTCATCAATAACAACCAGAGTATAATTTTTGTTACCTACAGTGGGTGGAGTCACGGGGCCGAATAAATCCATGTGCAACAGCTCAAGGATTCTATTTGATGTGGCCTTTTTTGGAGTAGATCTGAAGGACACCTTGGTTTGTTTTCCTTGTTGACAAACTCTGCATACTTCTTCCTTCTTGAAGGTCTCTTTAGGCAATCCTGAAACAATGTTATTTCTGACTATATAATTAATAGTTCTGAAGTTTATGTTCGTTAGCCTTTTATGCCATAGCCAGTTGGTTTCTGCTGACCACTTTCCCAATCTACGACATAGAGTCCTCCTTTTCTGATTCCTCTAAGCTTTATTTCTCCAGTGGTCTTGTCAGCGATTTCGCAACCAGTATCAACAAAAGAAACCATGTAACTATTTACACTTAGCTGCCAAATGCCCAGTAGATTGTGCTTGATATTGTCGATGAGGGCCACGTTCACAATGTGCATTCCATTTTGCTTGATACACCCTATTCTGATTACTCTAGCATTTGAGTTGTCACCAAAGAAAACCGAAGGTCCTCTTATTTTCTGAATATCTGTGAAGATGTCTTCGTCTCCTGTCATGTGACCTGAGAATCCATTGTATAGGATCCATCCCTTTAATTTATTCGAGGTTCTTCTCGCTAGATCCTGTTCCTGCAAAAGAAGAAGTTAATTTTTAGGTACCCGGTCAATTGCAGGTCCTGCAAGATTAGTTCTCTGGATTAGTCCCTTAGGAATCCAAACTTTCGTGATCTTGACAGTTTTCTTGTTATCACGTTTTACTAACTTTCCCTCCCCATTGAAGTAATGCATTGAGGTAGCATGGACATATGTAGTATTTTGTTGAGCCTTCATAGTATTTTGAAAATGAATTTGTTTAGACTCTCGCCTCAAGTAGGTGTTCCTCCCACTTGGAGTGAATGTTGGCTTCCTTGCGATCTTAGCTATTGCTTAGCCTTGCTAGGTTGTGTATAAACATTCCTAGCAGATGGAACAGTCTGCTGGGTTACATACATTGACATTGCTGACTTCCTTTCAGCAGATACTCTTTTTAGTCTCTGCTGATTGGTTAGTGAGAGGTTTCCTGCTTACCAGCATTTTGGCTGAGCAATGGTTGCTCTAGCATTGTCCCCTTTGTCTTTCCTAGCATTCTTCTAAACTTTCCCGGTTCCTGGGACAAAGATTATTTTCTTTGATCTGTGGGATTCAACATTGCTGTATTCACCTTTTTCAAAGCCAATTCCAACTAATCATTTGTACTCCTTTGAGCACCTAAAATCTCATCTAAATCTCTTGTGCTTTTTGAAAAAAAAATTCTACATTGACATAGTTTTTGCTCAGAGTTTTCTCTTTTCAAAAATTCATTCTCTTGTTTTAAACTATTAAGATTTTCACTAAGTGAGGAGAACTTAGCTTTGATTTGTAAAAGTTCCTCGTCAGCTGACATAGATTTTTCAATCTCAATGGTCAAAATAGAAAGCTGATGTTTCGGCGAGGAGTTTTCTTTTACTAAAATATCTTTTATTGCATGGAGTTTTGAAAATTCTTTTAAAAGAAGTTCCACAATCATATCTCTTGAGTCGGAGAAACACGACTCAGTAGTATCTTGCAGATTTCCTAAAGTGTAAGCAACAGACATAGAAGAATTTGTTACCTGATTTCTTGTGACAGCTAGAGCTGATTTTGCTACCCGCTTTTCATCGTCGTCAGCATCTTCATTAGCCATAAATACCATGAGAACATCCTTTCATCTTCTGAGGAATAACCTTCATCGTCATGATCTGGGATGCCCGATATCTCTGTCCTGGTCAGCAGAGCTTTGACAACAGCCTTTGACGCACATCTCTCGAAGATCTTTCTTAACCGCTCCCTTTTGTCTGGATCTATTCGAGGGCACTCTAACTTTAGATGGTCGGGAGAGTTGCATTCATAGCATGTTCTTGACGTCTTATTGGCTGTCCAGTTGTCTGCTGGTTGACACAATCGATGCAAAGTGAGCAGTTCGACCGGCTCGGCTCGCAGACGAGCAGTGGATATCTCTATCGAGTGTAAGAGATGCGTCTAGAGGCCCCCTATACAAATGTGACCTCGGGTGGCCGAGGCGGCTCTCTTGGACTGCTGTAGAAATAATTGGGCAAAGTTGAGATGTCGTTGATGTATCAGGCAGTACATCACTAGAAGTTCGACATCCCGCATGGAGTTGTTGTCCTTTCTGGCGAATAGGGTGTGTGCCAGGATGCGTTGGATGATCCAAAAGACTGGGTTCCGATTCGTGGTGGCCTTGGAAGTCCCCGACTCCCATTCGGCATCGGTGGGCCGCAGAGCTGAGGCCAAAATACCCTAGCGTTAAACCCTTGTGATCTGTTATAGTCCCCGATGTTAGGGACTCTAAATGCTCGGTTAATCTCCTGGGTAGTGAGGTGCCGGTCTTGGTTCATGGCCCGAAAGTTAGCACCTACCGGAGTATTGCGGCCCACGGTGGTGAGTGTGAGAGTGCTCATTGATCGATGCAAATTCTGAATACATATTATAGCAAAGGGAAAATAAATTTATAGAGAACCCGAAGATATGTCGAACCCACAAGAATAGTACAACGAGGGAAAATCATATACTGAATATAGTTTTTCGATCTTTTGTTTGGGCAAATCCAAATTTATGGGTTTTGGTTTTATGAAAATACTTTTAAAAGAAATTCAAATATAAAGAAGCACAAATCCTAGGGAAATCTACCAATCTGATCAACATGCAAGAAACAAATAATTCAAACCCATAAAAGATATTTTGGTGGAAAACTTGGTAAAGTGGAATTAACTCCTTTGTTAGGCAATTAAAACCTAGATTATTAATTAGTGATTATCTCTTATCAGTCTAAAAAACACAAGTTAATTCAATCTCATAAAAAATAAGCTTAATCCTACAAATGAATTCTTCTTTGTTGGACAGAAAATTAAATGTATTAAACTCTCACTTCCTATTATCAATTTTCACCTCTCGGTCCATCAATTAATAACAAAAACCTATTCCAATTTTCATCTCTCGATCCTTCAATTGAAAAATAGATTTGAAATAAAATCAAATAGTTTAAACCAATAAAAGGGGTTTGAAGAATTCGAATCAAGACATGTATCACTCATGGAGAAACCTTAGAATTGATGGATTTATATACTGAAAGCATTATGATTGGTATATTATGTACAAGGTTTATTGGTTAATATACTGGGAATCATAATTGTTGTATGTTCATCTCCTGTCTGAATTAACAAACATGTGTCGCAAACACAATTATCCTCTTATCTCGTCGATAGGGAGATCATACGGTGTGTAGGAGATCACGGAAGATCGTATGGATCGTTTGACCTAGCGAGATATAAATAGTCATCACAGCTGAGACAGTTCCAGGATAAACTGTTGGTATAGGCTGCAGCATATGCGGATAAGCATCTTATCTTGGATGTCTTGGTATGCTGGTGTGGGGTACACATTGATGAGGACCTAAGTCGAGATCGATTCTTTTATCTGACATTAAAAGAATCTAGATCTCTATGACTCGATGGACTCTTAAACCTATATGAGGATACAGAAGTATACATACATTGTATATCACTTTGAGTTGCAGAAAAGGTTCTAGTTGAACCTGTACTTCTGCAGTCTTGGGTGATATTAATTTGTGTATGACTGTCTGGTATCTGAACTAGGTAACCACATCCAGTATAGGATGGTGACATTCCCTGAACAGCTCAAAAGGTTCGTTATGCTAAAGTCCTGCAGGCTGATTAAGTTCAAGCATAAGTGAAAAGGTTTGAGTGGATCGATTCAGGAATTAAAGATGTTAATTAATTAAATGGCTTGTCAGAGCCTAAATTAATTAACGAATGTCTGTAACCTTAAATGTGGGGATAAACCGAGTCTAATGCAACCCGTTCCTCAAACGTGGTAGCAAATAGGTAGGACAGTAGTGATTCTCTGGTGGCATGAATCAATATTAATTAATTAATTATATTCTGGGTTGAATATGGGAATTAATTAATTGATAGGCCTTATTTGCTATTTGCATTCTGGTCCCTGGTCTGGCCCATGATAACTCAAGCCCAATAGAAGCCAAGAATTTCCTATAAATAGGCCTCAGTACCTCATAACTCAATTGCACCTACTTCTCATAAGATCACAGATTACACACAGCAAACCAGAGCCTTGGGAGCTGCTAGTGATCGATTGAGATTGAGTTTACGAGGAGGAAATTCTGCTTCTCAACCGGGCAAGGGATCTGATAGAATAATCTTCACCAGATTTTCAGATCGAGTTGGGATACAGATCAGAAGATCAGATCAGGAGGATTCTTCTTCTCTCTCCTCTTAATTTTCGAAAATATCTTATTATTTTCTTAAGATTAATTTCCTCAATCTGTTAGCAAATTAAATCTTGGTGCGTGGGAAGGATCAAAGGGCATCTCTACGCACGCGTTCTTCATCGTTCTTCAATCCAGGTATTCCGCATAACCTTCTTATGCATAATAATATAGGAGCATGCTAGGATTGTTCATAGGCATAGCAATTTATTTTTGATATTCCAATTAACGATCCTTGGCAAACGGACTTCGTGATTCAGTTCACGAATCCCTTCAAGAATCTGCAAAGATTTTTAGCCTAGCATATTGAAATTAGACATCAAAACAAAGATTAAAGATTGCATTAAAGTAAAGAAGTACTGAAAATAAAGAAGTTTGGTTCCAGCCTTGAATACTTGAAAACTAAAGAAAAATTAAAATTAAAATTAAAACTTAAAAACTTAAACTGAAACTGGAACCCTTATAATGAGCTAAACTAGAGTTTATATAGTGGTAGGGTTGTGCTCTTGAAATGTAGAGATTGATAAAATAAGATATTTGTGTCTCCAAATTCGTCCATATCTTCCTTTGGAATCTTTCCTCTTCAACTTCCCTCAAAATCGTGCAAAATAAGCCTTCCAATCCAGAAAAACCCATGCGTCGACCGAGATAAACTCCCTGTCGGTCGACATGAGATCCTCAATCTTGATCCCTTCTCGGCTTGACTTCCTCCTGCATCGACCGACACAAAGGTTGTGTCGGTCGACACAGACCAACTCTGCGCCTCGGTCGACATGCTTTCCCCATCGGTCGAAACATACTCATTTGTGGCGAATTTTTTCATCTTCTTGGCCAACCTAAATTGAACAATCCCAAGATTCAAACTCAACAAGTACTAATCAAAGAGAAAAACTAATAACTAGATGATCAAGTAACATATGCAATTAAACCAAATAATCATCAACACTCAATTTCCCCCAACCTAAAGTCCTAAACAAAATTTAACAAAAAACACAAATTGAAAACCTATTCAATAAATCTAACCTAAGAATATTGAATCCACTCGACAATAACCATAAACTAGCATAATAGAACTTCAAAATTTCAATTTAATCATAAGGTTCAAACAACAAAACCAAATCGATGACCAAAAGCACAAATACCAACAATTATCAAAATTTCAACCCACATTGCAACCACATATACGAATTAATGCTTTAAAAACTCGAATTAACAAGATAGAAAGCGAACATAACCTTGGATTTGAAGCAAAAAGTGAAGAACTCAAAAGCCCTAGAAATTGAGGGTTCTTCGAAATTTGGGTAAAAATTGACAAACTAATCCGACAAACTTGTTCACAATAGGATGAGTAAACAATATGTGGAAGGAATTAGTATAATTTTGTGTGTGGGAAGAGAAAATTAGAGAGAAGTTTGGTTATTTTCGTGGGTTTTTGGAGATAGGAGAGGTATGATAAAAATTAAGGGGAGAGAGAGAGAGAGAGAGAGAGAGAGAGAGAGAGAATTGGGTTTAAAAGGCAGTCCCGATAGAAACGGCAACCCGAAAGATGGAAATGGCGACCGCCATTCACGTAACCATTCGCCAAATCTGTTATGTACCAAAATCTCGAATTAAACAGAAATGGCGACCCGTTTACATTTTCGGCGACTGTTGAAATTGTAAATTGGTCGCCGTTTTTGTCCCAAACACAAATTGAATTTTTTTACAAAAATGACAATCAAACGAACAGAATCGACGACTGCCAAATCTATTTTTTGGTCGCCGATTTTGTGCTAAACCTGAAAATCTTTTGACGACAAACTCGGCGACCTACATTTCACGTACGACGACCACCATTTCTGCTCTTTGGTCCCCGTTTTGGTAATTTCCAGCTTTTCTCCGCATTTCTAACTCTTTTTCTACACCAAGCAAACTCAAAAACCACAAGTGAATGTTAAACATGAAAATGGGGAGAAATGACACAAATTAAATCAAATAGAAAGCAATAAAAGTTGGGTTGCCTCCCAACAAGCACTTTATTTATTGTCTATAGCTAGACACAACAGTAATCAACCTATGGATCTGCCAAATTAATTTGACACACAAAAGACACTGACTCTGAGTGAAAATACTTTTTGACTCGCTGACTATTAACAGTAAAAATATTACCATCAGACCTAAGTAAGTCAAAAGTGCCATTAGAATTTACCTTCTAGATGCAATAAGGACCAGACCATTAGGATTTCAGCTTCCCAGGGAACAAACACAATCGAGAATTGAAAACCAGTACCTGATCACCTGGGGAGAAGTCGCGACTTCGAATGCGCTGATCATGGAACTTCTTGGCACGCTCCTTATATATCCTTGAGCTCTCATAAGCTTCGGTCTGGAATTCTTCAAGCTCAGCGAGCTGAAGACACCTCTTCTCCTCTCCAGCCTTCAGTCCCAATTGATCTTCTTCACAGCCCAGAACACTCGATGCTCCAATTCCACTGGCAAGTGACATGACTTCCCAAATACTAACTGGTATGGTGACATACCTATCAGAGTCTTGAAAGTTGTCCTTTATGCCCACAGAGCATCATCGAGGCGAGTAGCCCAATCCTTCCTAGAAACAACTGACTTCTCTAGGATCTGTTTGATCTCGCGATTGACTAACTCCGTCGGCCCATTGGCCTGAGGATGGTATGGAGAAGTGATTTTGTGGTGAACTCCATACTTGGCCAATAAACTCCCCAGCCACTTATTCTTGAAGTGTGACCCTCCATCGCTCAGCAGTGCTCGAGGCACTCCAAATCAAGTCAAGATGTTCTTCTGAAGAAGTTTCAGCACCACCTTCGAGTCACTAGTCACAGTGGGGATAGCCTCAGCCCACCGGGTCACATAATCCATAGCCAGTATAATATATTGGTAGTCATGTGACTTAGGGAATGGTCCCATGAAGTCGATCCCCCAAACATCGAATGGCTCAACCTCAAGCATGTATTTCTGAGGCATCTCATCCCTATTGGATATGTTCCCCATCCTCTGGCATCGATCATAGCTAGCCACGAACTTCTGACAATCGCGGTAGATAGTAGGCAAATAAAATTCGCTAGTGAGGATCTTGATTGCCGTCCTATTTGCCGCACAGTGGCCACCATATGGAGACAGATGACAGTCCTCCATGATCTAATTCCTGTCCTACATTCCAATGCACCGCCTAATCATCATGTCAGCACAGCGGCGGTAAAGAAAGGTCTTATCCCAGTAGTAGAACTTGCAGTCGTGCAGAAACTTCTCTTGGGATGGGAGGACATATTAGGTGGTAGCACACTTGCAACCAGATAATTCACCAGATTCATGTACCATGGATCCACTTCCTAGACTGCAAGTAACTGCTCATCCGGAAACACCTCAGTAATACGGATCCTAGGGTCATCACCCTCCACCGGATCCTCTAGCCTGGAGAGATGGTTTGCCACTACATTCTCGCATCCCTTGCTATCTTTTATCTCCATGTCGAACTCCTGCAGTAGCAAGATCCATTGAATCAGTCTTGGATTTATTTTATTCTTCGCAAACAGATAACGGATGGTAGCATATCTGTATACACATTAGTCTTTGCCCCCACAAGATAAGCTCAGAACTTATCGAATGCGAACACCATAGCCACCAACTGCTTTTCAGTGGTTGTATAGTTGACCTGAGCTTCATCCAATGTCTTTCTTGCATAATGAATCACTATGAAGATCTTGTTCCTTGTCTGTCCTAAAGCAGCTCCAACAGCAGCATCGCTGGCATCGCACATGAGGATGAATGATTCTAACCAGTCCGGTGAGATAAAATTGGAGTTGTAGTGAGGGTCTGCTTCAACTTCTCAAAAGCATGCAAACATTGCTCATCAAAGAAAATTTTTGCATCTTTAACTAATAATGAACTCAGGGGCTTAGAAATTTTAGAAAACTCCCTGATAAATATCCTGTAGAAGCCTGCATGACCCAAGAAACTCCTCACCGACTTCTCATTAGTGGGGTAGCAGCTTTGAGATAGCGACGAACTTTGCACGATCCACCTCCAAACCTGCAGCAGAAACTTTGTGGCCTAGAACAATGCCCTATCGCACCATAAAATGGAACTTCTCCCGGTTCAAAACAAGGTTAGTTTCCTGATAGCGCTGCTGCGCAGTAATCAGGTTTTCCTAACAATCATCAAATGAATGACCAAACACAGAAAAATCATCCAAGAATACTTCTTTGGATAGTAGCAGGAGCATTACATAACCCAAAAGACATCCATCTATAAGCAAAAATTCCATAAGGACAAGTAAAAGCAGACTTATGTTGGTCCTTAGGGGCAATAGAAATTTGGTTATATCCAGAATAACCATCCACGAAATAGTAAAAATCATACTGATCGCTAAATTATTTAACAGCGACTTAGCAAAGCTAATAATATAGCGGCAAATGAAAATTATCGATCCCACAGGGAATGAAACGACGAAAAATCCTAAATACTAAATCAGACGTTCTTAAAATACTGGTTAGGAAAAGCAAAGTTTTGGGTTTTAGTTGTTTTGCAAATCATAATCCTTGCAAATAAAAAGTAAACAGTAAATTAAAATACTTTGGTTGAAAACGGTTATGAGAAATACAGATTCTAGGAATATCTCCTTATCAAGTATGACATGAATGAATAAATTGATTATTTCCCAATTTTAATTCCTCTTCGTAGTGAAACATCAGAAAAGTATTATGAACTTCTTTGTTGGACAATTCGTAAAGTAGATTAATCAATTACCTATCTCCGCTCGGTCTCAAGATAAATTAATTAACTCCAAAGATCTACAGATTTATCCCTACAATCAATCTCCTTCAGTTACGACAAGAAATCATATTATATTGTGAAAATCTCTTTCGATTGAAAACTATTACAGTTACGTCTCAAGTAATCAACTAGTTAATCCTAAGATGTGGCCAACAAACTCAAGATTATGAATTAAACTCAGATTTCACAAACTATGAAGGGAAAGGGAAAATAATTCAATTAATCAAAACATGCATACATTGATAATTCGAACCCTAGAATCTGAGGAAGAGATTAGTTACACATATTCAGAATAATGTTCATCATAGAAGAATAAAACCTGAATTGCATAAAAATCGGAATCCAAAAATAATTCCACAGAACTCTGTCTTCAAACATAAACTTCAGAAAACCTTGGGAATCTCTAATCAATCTTCAATACTAAAATCTTGTAACTATTCTAATGTCTTATCCTCCGAAAAATGAATTTTCATGGCTTTATATAATAGTGGAGAATGTGTCATACAATATCTAGGTGTAGATATGTCTTTATCTTCAAAACAGATGCAGACTAGGAATCCTGAACTCGCGTCGATCGTGGAAGATTGGCATCGATCGACGCTGGTGAAGTACCCTCGTCGATCGACGTGGAATGGCATCGATCGACGTGGTTGCTGCCTACGTCGATCTTCTCTTTTCTTCCTTCGTCGATCGCTCCTTCTTCAATCTCCTCGTCGATCGACGAGACATCCTCGTCGATCGACGTGGACCTAAAACTGGAAATCCAACTCTTCTCTATTTGTGACTAAAAACCTGCATGATTCATCAAACACAACATTACGGGTACAAAAGCCAATTCATGCACGAAAACAAGTACAAAAACAATCTTTACACCACACAATTAGTCAAAGAACAACCAGATAAGTTGGTGAAAATCCTAACTTATCAACTCCCCCAAACTTAAACCATTGATCGTCCTCGATCAATTCACAGAAAAGAAATCTAATCAAATGCAGATACAAGTGTGCAATGCCTTACAAGCTTCTTTTGCAATCTAAGTATCACTTATTCACATAAATCATGCAATCCAAACAAATTCTAATTGTTAAATTATTGAGGAGGAACCTCACCGGGAAGTGTTTGCACTCATCGCTCGATCAAGTAAAAAGGCTTTGAAATTCACTCATTCAAAGTTTTAGTTTACCTCACCATAGGTTTGACAAATTTCTCATCTCTCCACTGCTTGTTAGTGTGGTTTTTCAGGGAATCAAAAAGGTCTTGATTTGGTTGTAATATGGCTTACCTAAAAGGTAGGATATTTTTGGCTAAGTGACTCTAAATATTTCATTCAAACACCAAGTCTTTAGCATATCTTGCCCACATGATTTTTTCTCTTCTAACACACAATCTTGTTCCTATCATCGGCTACTCTATCACATGGATTATCATTCTTAATCAGCAAATATCTCAATTATCAACAATTCAATTCCAAGGGAAGACAAGTATTCAATTCCAACACCAACATAATCAAAAGTAGTTCCGACTGTCCTATGTTCAAAAGCTCCTAAAATAATACTCAAGACTATTAAACTCAGAACAAGTACCACAAATCAAGAGTTCAAAACTTATTCAACACATAACAAGTATCACAAATCAAGAGTTCAAAAATACTAATTTTGAGTAAAAAGCCTTGCAGAGAGCAATTGTTCACACTGAAGCAAAAGAACAAGGATGGTGATGGTTCATAAAAAACAAAAATAAAAAACAAAAACAGAAAAACAACGAAACAACGAAAAATTAAAATAAAGCAGGAAAATGATTACAAACAAGAAAATGAAAACAATCAAACGTTTCCCTTTTCCTATCCTCATCCCCCCAAACTTGTTTCACTCGAAGGAGTGGACAAGTTTGAAAGTTAGATAAGGAAAAAGGAAACGGTACCTCATTCCTCCTCCGGAGGATCCTCCATCTCAACATCGGGGGCAGGCCAAACGGGTAGTCGCCGCCGGCGGTCCTGGCGCTCTCTGTGGCGTTGGAGGTAGATAGAGTCGGGCTGAGTGTTCAGGAGAAGGCGCTACATCTGCATGTCGAGGGTGTTGAGCCTCGTGGTCACGTGCTGGCAAAAATCCGCCTGCCGGGTGTGCTCCTCGGCATGCAGAACAGCCTGCTGCTGCATGAACTGGTACATCATCGCCAGATCCACTCCTCCGGAAGATGAAGACTCTCCCGCAAAGTGGCCGGACAAATGCCCACCAGTCTGATCGTGAATCCGCTCTCCTCCTCCATCGTGCCTCTCATCCTCTGGCTCCTCTTCCTCGGGCTGAGTCAGCGGTCTGTGACGAAGTCTGGAGGTGCCGGGACCTCCCTGTGCTCCGACCATGAGGCTCAAGTGGGCGGGTGTGCTCATCAACCAATTATCACAAAAGTGATAATCAGTGACGTGAGTGAGGTTCCTCTGTGGAAGTGGGAACCTGTCCCCGTTGGACATCTGCAGGGACTTACCCGCATCCCGTGGTGACAGCATCAACATCTTCACCAGGACCCTTGTGCCGAGTCCTCGACTGTCATCCTCAAGCGACTCGATCTGTGATAGATCGATGCCCACATACTCCGCAATTGGGGTAATCAATCCCCTGCTCCAGATGTTGCCCTTGGAGGCCTTGATCTGATGCCTCCACTGGTCCATGACCAATGCCGCAAAACTGAACTCCTCGCCGGTCAGCATGCAGTGAATGGCGTACAGTTCCCCCACTCTCACCTTGCCGCTCACATGCCTGCCGGTGATGGACACTCCAATGCATCTCTGGAGATACCGGAACACTGGATTGTCGATGGAGGAAGCCTTCAGGTTCCCCAAGTCAAATTCCCGCAAGTCCTACTTAGCATCAGTTGCTATCTTGCTCCAGAAGCGGGCAATGTCAAAACTTGGGGGAAGAAAACCGTGTCCCCCTTTTCGGACGCCCCAAATCTCTTCAAGCTTGTCCCTTGGCATCTCGTAGTGCTCATTTAGAAGCTGGAAGGAAACGGTGGTCGGCTCTAACTCTGGTTGGACCTTATAAACATGGAGTGAGGCAAGGAACTCCAGGACAAGCGACGGATAGGTCGGCCACCGTGCTGTCATCCAAGCACTCCAGTTTACTCGCTGCAGAAGAGTCTCCACATTAGCTCAAATTCCCAGCCGCTGCATTGTTTCCGGGCATGGGTAGAGTGTGTCGGACGGCAAATGCATCACCGGAGAGCTTCCGAAAGCATCGCTCATGAGTTCTTTTGGCGAAGGTGGGTTGGAAGTCCATAATCAATCTGCAGGGGTAGTGGAAAAAAATGTCAAAGCTCATCAAAACCAATTCACAAAATTCCCAACATTACAACAATCAAATGTGCAATTGTCCACAAAATGTACCTACCCATGCAAAATTGATTCGATATTCACGCAATTCACCCTCTATCCTAGCATATTACATCATTGATTGAAAGAATTTATCTCAAAAATAGTAGGATAGGAACAACACCCCCAAACAAGAATTACCCCCCAAACTACGATCATCTAATTCAAAGTAATCCAAGCAACCCATCCAAGATAAAGAAGTATATCGACTAAAACAATCAACCATATCGAATAATCATCATGGAAAGCAACGAAATTGTCAAAAATGCAAAAATGGACACAAGGGTTCCAAACTCAATTTCTAACAATATCATGCTCAAATCCTTCAATCATATGAAATAATCGAAGAGGAGAGTGTTAAGATACATACCGTGGGTGGAAGCGTCGGATTTGGAGAGAGAAAATTTGAGTGGGTGTTTGGAGAGAAAAAGAAATCGTGCAAGTGTGTTTGTGAGTGAAAGGAATGAGGGTTTTGGGTTTTAAACCCGTTTCTGTTCGGCCTCAGAATTGTTTGCATCAATCGACGAGGCATTTCCGTCGATCGATGAAGACAAAATTTCCTCGTCGATCGACGAAGAAATGCGTCAATCGACGTGGTCAGGACTTCCTCGTTGATCGCTGCCAAGAAGCAGCGATCGACGTGTTCTGACAGATGACTGGACCAAAAATAACTTGAAAGTTTTCTGAAAGTACGAAACTTGACTAACTCGACTCGACTGATTGAAAATAATAGAAATAAAGAAAATAGTAAACTGTTGGGTTACCTCCCAACCAGTGCTTAGTTTTATGTCGCTAGCTCGACAATACATGTGTCTTCAAGGACGGTTCAAGCAGTACTTCTCCACTGCTTTGATTTGAAGTGGGGTGAAGTATGGTTTCAGGTTCTGTCCATTCACCTTGAAGTTCTTCCCATCTTGGCCAGCTAGTTCAACTACACCGTTCATAAATTGGCAGATCACGGTGTATGGTCCGGCCCACTTTGACTGTAGCTTCCCGGGCATGAATCGAAGACGGGATTTAAAGAGAAGAACCTTGTCACCTGAATGGAAAATATGTGAGCGAATCCTTTTGTCGTGGAACCTCTTCGCTCGATTCTTGTAGATGACATTGTTCTCATAAGCTTCATCTCGGAAATCTTCTAATTCATTCAATGCCATGGCGCGATCCTCTGCGGCTGTCCTCCAATCTAGGTTTAGTTTTTTCACTGCTCTCCAAGCCTTGTTCTCCATCTGCACCGGGAAGTGACAGGACTTTCCGAAAATCAGCTGGTATGGTGACGTCCCAATTGGTGTTTTGTAGGCGGTGCGGTATGCCCATAATGCATCATCAAGCACTGCCGCCCACTCCTTTCTTTGCTTCACCGTCTTCTCCAAGATTTGCTTGATTTCTCAGTTGGACAGCTCTGTCAATCCATTCCCTTGTGGATGATATGGAGTGGTGACTCGGTGTTTGACTCAGTATCTGGCGAGAAGGGTAGCAAGCCATTTGTTGCAGAAGTGGGATCCCCCGTCGCTTACCAAGGCTCTTGGTGTCCCAAATCGCGTTATCAGCTTCTGTAGGAACTTGATGACTACCTTGGAGTCATTTGTGATTGTTGGAGTAGCCTCGACCCATCGTGATACGTAGTCTACTGCCAGGAGGATGTATGAGAACCCTTGGGATGGTGGAAAGGGTCCCATGAAGTCGATCCCCCAAACATCAAAGATCTCGACTTTGATGACCGACGTCTGTGGCATTTCGTTCCTTCGCAAGATGTTGCCGGTCCTCTGGCAGCGATCACAACCTGTTATCCATCCACGGCAGATCTTATAGATGGATGGCCAATAGAACCCGCTGGCAAGGATTTTGAATGCGGTCCGGTTGGCTGAGTGATGGCCACCACTAGGAGATGAGTGGCAGGCTTCGAAGATTTGTTGCCACTCGGACTGGGGCACACAGCGGTGAATGACGCCATCAGCACATCTACGCCATAAGTAGGGGTCCTCCCAGTAGTAGAATCTGACGTCATGCAGAAACTTCTTCCTTGCATATGGAGAAGAGTCCGGAGGAAGAACACCGCCAACCAAGTAGTTGGCGAAATCTGCACACCAAGGTGTCTTGGACTTGTACATCTCTTTCAATTCCCTAGTGGCGTAGATCTGTTCGTCGGGGAATGTCTCTCGGATCATCATCTACTGATCATCCCCTTTGACCGGTGGCTCGAGTCTTGAAAGGTGGTCGGCAATCACGTTCTCGCTTCCTTTTATGTCCTTGATCTCCAAGTCAAACTCTTGTAGTAACAGTATCCACCGGTTCAGTCTAGGCTTGGCATCTTGCTTTGCGAACAGATATCTGATGGCTGCATGGTCGGTGAAAACGGTTGTCTTTGAGCCTATCAGATATGGTCGGAACTTGTCGAAGGCATAGACAACCGCGAGCATCTCTTTCTCCGTGGTGGTGTAGTTGCATTGGGCTGGATTCATGCTCTTGCTGGCGTACTGAATCACATGGAAGAGTCTTCCTTTTAGTTGCCCCAACACTGCCCCAACAGCGTAGTCACTGGCGTCGCACATCAATGTGAAGGGCTCATCCCAGTCTGGTGATGTCAGGACTGGTGCAGTTACCAGTGCCTCTTTCAATTTCTCGAAAGCTTTCAAACAATCGTCATCAAACACGAACGAGACGTCCTTCTCCAGAAGGTTGCATAGGGGCCGAGATATCTTTGAGAAGTCCTTGATGAACCTCCTATAGAATCCGGTGTGGCCTAGGAAACTTTGGACAACTTTAACATTTGTCGGCGGTGGCATCTTTTCAATAGCTATCACTTTGGCCCGGTCCACTTCTAGTCCTTCGGCTGATACTCGATGTCCTAACACAATCCCCTCTCGCACCATGAAGTGGCATTTCTCCCAATTGAGGCATAAGTTTGTCTGGTGCATCTCTCAAGTACAGTAGCCAGATTCTGCAGACAAACATCGAATGAGCTACCAAAAACTGAGAAATCATCCATAAATACCTCCATGACATCTTCGATCAGATCGTGGAAGATTACCATCATGCATCTTTGGAAGGTAGCCGGTGCATTGCACAATCCAAATGGCATCCAACGGTAGGCGAATACTCCTTATGGGCAGGTGAATGCTGTCTTGTGTTGATCTTCAGGCGCCACAGCTATCTGGTTGTACCCTGAGTAACCATCAAGAAAACAATAGAAAGGGTAACCAGATAATCTATCAAGCATTTGATCGATGAAGGGTAGGGGAAAGTGATCCTTGCACGTGTTCAAAGCTCGGTAGTCAATGCAGAACCGCCATCCCGTGACTAGTCTTGTCGCAACTTCCTCTCCATCATCATTCTTCACTATCTGCATCCCCCCTTTCTTGGCTACTACTTGTGTAGGGCTCACGCATTTGCTGTCGGAGATTGGGTAGATCATGCCATGGTCAAGGAGTTTGAGAACCTCCTTCTTTACAACTTCTTGCATGATGGGGTTCAATTGTCGCTGTGCTTGTCTCTTCTGTTTGGCTTCTTCTTCAAGGATGATTTTATGCATGCACAGCAAAGGGCTGATTCCCTTGATATCCCCCAAAGTCCATCTGATGGCGGACTTGTATTTCCGCAGAATTCGCAGCAGTTTGTCCAACTCCCCCTGTGTAAGATAAGCAGAAACAATGACAGGGTAAGTATCATCAAAACCCAGAAATGCGTACCTGAGATGTGCCGGAAGTGTCTTGAGTTCCAGAACTGGTGGATCAGAGCTGGAGCACGGCTGCCTCAGGTCGCCGTCGATCGACGAAGACCCTCCATCGATCGACGTGGTTTTTGCATCGGCCTCGATCGACGATGCAGTGGCATCGATCGACGAGAGCTTGTTTTCCACCCTTGCTGAGTTGTTCTGGCTGTATCAATCAGACAGTAGTTCTCTTTTGATTTCTTTATCCCGAGTTATTTCCTCAAACACGTCCAGCTCCATGACCAGATCCAAGATTTCCTCGGTTGCCTCATCCAGATTTGTTGATGAAAACAGAGAGTGTTGCAAGCAGTTTTCCAGGAAGTCTGGTTCGCTTTTGAGGGAGGTGAATGGAGAAGACATTACCGGGCTGAAGCAGTTGATCATGTGGCATTCTTCTTTGTAGCTTCCATCATTGTGCTTCTGCATTGCCTTGTAGATCGAGAATGTTACCGACTCATTGTTCACTCTGAATGTGAGTTTGCCGTCGCGAATATCGATCAATGCTCCTCTGGTCTCCAGGAATGGTCTTCCAAGGATCAGAGGGATGTTGCGATCCTCTTCCATATCAAGCACCATGAAATCGGCTGGGATAATGAAGTCTTTCACCTTCACCAGCACATCTTCCACAATGCCTTTCGGGTAAGTGACTGATCGATCGGCCATCTGAAGCGAGATTGTTGTGGGCTTGATACTTCCGATCTTCAACCGCTTGAAGATTGACAATGACATCAGGTTGATTGAAGCACCGAAATTGCAGAGGACTTTCCCAAAGGTCTCCCCTCCGATGACGCAGGAGATTGTGAAGGAGCCTGGGTCTTCCCTTTTGATTGGCATCTTCTTTTGGATGATAGCACTGCACTCTTCGAACAGGTTGACCATGTCATGCTCTAAGAAGGGTCATTTCTGAGAGACCATGTCTTTCAGGAACTTAATGTATCCGGGCATTTCCTGTAAGGCTTCGACCAATGGAATGTTGATGTGCACCTTCTTCATCGTCTCCAGAAATCATGCATACCTTTCGTTCATCTTGGCCTTGGAAAACCGCTGCGAAAATGGCAGAGGTGGTTTCTTCAGAGGTGGAACAGGGGAAGACGTCGATCGACGAGCATCCGCGTCGATCGACGGGGACTTTGATGCTTCATCGATCGACAGAGACCTTGCGTCGGTCGACGGGACTTCGTCTGCGCTGACCTCTTCGTCTTGCTCGATTTCTCCTTCATCCTGGGTATTTGTCTCTGCTTGCGTTGGCCCTTCATAGGACTTACCCCCTCGCAGAGTTATGGCGTTCACTTGATTCCTCTGATTCTGGTTCTTGGGGTTGACCTGAGTGTTGCTCGGGAGTTGTCCCGACTTGTGTTTCGTTCCAAGGGCATCGGCAATCTGGCTGACTTGATTCTCAATGATCTGCACATGCTTCTGCACTTGATCAGCCTTGGTGTTCACGCCCGATATTTCTTGTTTGAGCTTGGCTACCATATCGGTGGAGCCTTCCATGAACTTAGCCAAAATCTCCTCGAGATTTGGCTTCTTCTTCTCCATTATCGCCCCATCCTGTATGGCAAATCCTGGTGGTGGTTGCTCTGCAGCTTGAGGGTTTGCGTAGGAGAATCCAGGGTGATTCCTCGCGTGATTAAAGGTATAGGGCTGGTTATGCTGCTGATTGTGTTGCTGAAATCCTCCTCGGTAATTGTTTTGATACCCGCCCCTTTGAATGAAATTTACCTCATCATTGTCCCTCTCAGTTGGAGCTTGTATCGCCTCGACAGCAGCTACTGCTTTCTCTTACTTTAGAGTCGCGAATTATTCCTTTAGCTTCTTCAGTTCAGTTGCCAGATCAGGTTGTTCGGCGACATTCTCCACTACTTTCTTAATTACTTTTACAGGCCAAGTTCAGCATGAGGACCACCTTTGAGTGTTGTTAGCCATCTTTTGGAAGAATTCATTAGCTTTCTTTCCGCTACGGAGTCACCTAGTGTGGTGTCCACCAATTTGACGGTTTTTTCATTGAGCCCATCGTAAAAGGCCTCTGCCTGTTCTCCTGGCGGAAAACCATGTCCGGGGCATGATCTCAGCAGCTCTTTGAATCGATCCCACGTCTCACTGAAGCTTTCATCGGGTCGTTGAACGAACCTGATGATTTCTTTTCTTCGCTGCCTGATGACGTTTGGAGGGAAGAAGTTCTCCAAGAATTCATTCCTCAGTTCAGTCCACGTGCTTATGCTCCCCTTGTCCAATGCAGTGAACCATGATTGTGCCTTATCCCGCAGAGAGAATGCAAATAGACGCATTCGGATGGCACTCTTGCTGACTCCTCCGATTTTGACAGTGTTGCAGAGCATCAGGAACTTATCCAAATGTGCATAAGGATCTTCAGTTGGTCTTCCTCCTAATTGGTTTTGCTGCACCATCTGCACCAATCCGGTCTTCAGTTCAAAATTATTGGCATTGATGCCAATCCTGAAGTCTGTTTCCTTGAACCGAGGTTTATACCGATTCTGCATGGCCTCCTCTTCTTCCTCATCGTTAGAATCCCCTGGCGGATCCTGGTTGTCATCCTCTCCATTAACGGGATTGTCATCAAACAGTGGGTTATGGCGAACATCCCTTCCATTCGGATTGTTCCTCTCGAGGTCTCTCTCCAGGTTGAACTGTTGGATCTGTGACCTCATAGCTTGAACTTCTTGGAGAAGCACAGCTTGCTCCTCTGCAGTTAGCATTGGTGGTTGCGGTTGAATAACCGACTGTGGCACGTTATCTTCCATTGTTTGATTACTCGAGCCTTCCTGAGCACGCTTATTCTTTCGGATCTTTCTGCAAGTGGCTTCAATATCCGGGTGATAATATAGCGGGTCCTTTCCTCTGGCTCGCGTACTCATGCACTACCTGTACAGCAAAGGAGGCAGTGAAGTAAGACCGAAAATAAATGGAACGATCTGAAATACGCAAAATTGAAAATCTGAAAACAAATACGGCATCGATCGACGAGATTAAGCGGCGATTGGCGAGGAAGAAAACACTATGTTGATCGACGAGATATAGCGTCGATCGACGTGATTTACGAAAATACGGGAAATTAAAGAAAAATACGAAAATTATAGCCTAAATCAGTATTTTAATCACAGATTTAATAGTAAGATTAATTATGTTCACTCCCCAGCAACGGCGCCAAAATTTGATCGCTAAATTATTTAACAGCGACTTAGCAAAGCTAAAAATATAGCGGCAAATGAAAATTATCGATCCCACAGGGAATGAAACGACGAAAAATCCTAAATACTAAATCAGACGTTCTTAAAATACTGGTTAGGAAAAGCAAAGTTTTGGGTTTTAGTTGTTTTGCAAATCATAATCCTTGCAAATAAAAAGTAAACAGTAAATTAAAATACTTTGGTTGAAAACGGTTATGAGAAATACAGATTCTAGGAATATCTCCTTATCAAGTATGACATGAATGAATAAATTGATTATTTCCCAATTTTAATTCCTCTTCGTAGTGAAACATCAGAAAAGTATTACAAAATTCTTTGTTGGACAATTCGTAAAGTAGATTAATCAATTACCTATCTCCGCTCGGTCTCAAGATAAATTAATTAACTCCAAAGATCTACAGATTTATCCCTACAATCAATCTCCTTCAGTTACGACAAGAAATCATATTATATTGTGAAAATCTCTTTCGATTGAAAACTATTACAATTACGTCTCAAGTAATCAACTAGTTAATCCTAAGATGTGGCCAACAAACTCAAGATTATGAATTAAACTCAGATTTCACAAACTATGAAGGGAAAGGGAAAATAATTCAATTAATCAAAACATGCATACATTGATAATTCGAACCCTAGAATCTGAGGAAGAGATTAGTTACACATATTCAGAATAATGTTCATCATAGAAGAATAAAACCTGAATTGCATAAAAATCGGAATCCGAAAATAATTCCACAGAACTCTGTCTTCAAACATAAACTTCAGAAAACCTTGGGAATCTCTAATCAATCTTCAATACTAAAATCTTGTAACTATTCTAATGTCTTCTCCTCCGAAAAATGAATTTTCATGGCTTTATATAATAGTGGAGAATGTACCATACAATATCTAGGTGTAGATATGTCTTTATCTTCAAAACAGATGCAGACTAGGAATCCCAAACTCGCGTCGATCGTGGAATATTGACGTCGATCGACGTGGTTGCTGCCTCCGTCGATCTTCTCTTTTCTTCCTTCGTCGATCGCTCCTTCTTTAATCTCCTCGTCGATCGACGAGACATCCTCATCGATCGACGTGGACCTGAAACTGGAAATCCAACTCTTCTCTGTTTGTGACTAAAAACCTGCATGATTCATCAAACACAACATTACGGGTACAAAAGCCAATTCATGCACGAAAACAAGTACAAAAACGATTTTTACACCACAAAATTACTCAAAGGACAACCAGATAAGTTGGTGAAAATCCTAACTTATCACAGACCCAACCAACCTATCTAGTATCTGATCAATTAAGAGAATATGAAAGTGATCCTTACAAGTAGCACTGTTAAGTGCTCTATAGTCGATGCACATCCTCCAGCCAGTGACGGGCCTGTGAGCAATCTCTTGGCCACTCTCATCCTTGATGACTGTAGTATCTCTCTTCTTGGCCACCACTTGAGTGGGGCTCACCCACTCACTATCCGAGATGGCATAGATCATGCCAGCATCCAACAACTTCAGTACCTCCTTCCGCACAACTTCTTGCATGATGGGATTCAACCGTCGATGCGGCTGCACATTCGGTTTATATTCATCCTCTAGTAAAATCTTGTGCATACAGATAGAAGGGCTAATACCCTTGATGTCAGATAACGACCAACCAATAGCAGATTGGTGGTCTCTCAAAACTCTAAGTAATCTCTCTAACTGAACAAAAGAAAGAGCAGCAGATACAATTACCGGATATGTCTCATTATCCCCTAAGTAGGCATACCTCAAATGGTCCGGTAGAGGCTTCAGCCCAGAACTGGTGGCTCCTTCTTGGTCTCCTGCTTCAGGCTCTTCTTCCGAGCTTTCTCTTCGTCCTCCTTGCTCCTCAACTTCAAAAAATGTGCATTCTCCACCCTGTTCTTCTCACCTGCACTGTCTACGGCTAGAACAGACTCTAGCAACTCATCACACGCGTCATATAGCTCATCACAGGAATAAACAGAATTTTGAACCCCATAATCTAAAGAATAAAAAACAACAAGAGAGGAGTTAAAGAGATACAAAACCTGAACCATATTGCACTCCTCGAAGCGTCCACCAGAGTCATGTCTCTCTATCGCTTTGTAGATGGAAAATGTAATTTTCTCATCATTCACTCGCAAGGTGAGCTCTCCCTTCTTCCTGTCAATAAGGGCATTAGTAGTATACAGGAATGGTCGCCCAAGTATCAATGGGATATTTCTATCTTCCTACATATCCAGGACCACGAAGTCAGCTAGGTTGATAAACTGGCCAACTTTTACCAACACATCCTCAACTACTCCTTTAGGGTAGTTCTCTGATCGATCAACCATCTGCAGCTCGATGGTGGTGGGCTTGATGTTCCTAATCTGCAACTTCTTGAAGATGGAAAGGGGCATCAGGTTGATGCTAGCCCCTGAATCACAGAGAACCTTCTTGAAATTTTGTCCCCCAATAACGCAGGTGATAGAGAAGCAGCCCGGATCTGCCCTTTTTACTGGCATCTTTTTTCTGAATGATGGCACTGCATTCCTCAAACAGGTTAACAGTCTCAAATGCTCCAAATGGCTTCTTCTGGGTAACCATGTCCTTCAGGAATTTCATGTACCCAAGGATTTCCTGCACAACTTCATTGAGAGGTAAGTTGATGTGGATTTTCTTCATGTGCTCCAAAAACCTCTTATACCTCTCCTCCTTCTGCTTTTTAGCAAACCTCTGTGGGAAAGAGACAGAGACTGGTCCAGCTGATTTAGTACTGTCTTCAGGACAAGTACCCTTGCTCTTTTTCACTTGTTCTTCTTTAGGAAGAACATTAGTAGGTCGTTGATGAGTTCATATTTTTACTCACATTTTGTTTGATTAATTAGTTATTTTCGTTATGTTTTGTTTTATTTCCTGTATTTTTGCTGCATGTGTCTATCTAGAGTGGTTTTATGCTTGACATGGTAAGATTTTGGAGGTTTGAGGCTAAATTCATTGGGAACCCGTACCGAAAGCAGCAGATGTTCAAAGAAATAGTCACAAATTCTTCCACACATGGAATCTGAGGTAATTAAGCATGAAAATTGAAATATCTTTGAATTAGCTTTCCAATGCAACTAGAATCGGGTCAATCAGAGTTCGGGAGCAAAAGGTATGGACAAAACCGTGAGACTGCACAAATGAAGGATTTCTGGCAAAGCCTCTGTGTCGACCAACAGGCAAGGTGTCGATCGAAACGCGTGTCGATTTTGCTGAAACGTGTGATTTAAAACTTTTTTGGGCGAGATTTGGTGGAAATAAAAGATATACACTAACTTGGAAGCCTTGAAGACCCAAAAAGGAAGATTAATGTAAAATAGGATATTAAGATTTGGATTTGCATCAAATCTAATCTTATTCCTTATAGGATTTTACCATGCAAAGCCTACACAAACTCTATAAATACCCTTTCAGATTAGATTATTCATTGGACTCTCATTTGGGGACATCCCTTTATAGGATTTCTTTTAGTTTTTCTTTAGTTTTTAGTTTTATTTTAACTCTTTAATTTTATGTACTTTAATGTACCTCTTTATTTTTATGCAATTTAGTTTTTCTTTAATTATGTCTCTTTACTTTATGCCTAGTTAATTTTCCTATCAGATTCTAGGGTTTATACAACTTTGGATGCATGTTTATTAATTCAATGTTGATGGTTTGTGATTCCTGTTTTATTTTATAATTCTAAATTAATTGAAGGACCGAGAGGTGAAGATTGATTTAGATGTCTAGCTATTGATAGAAGGACCGAGAGGTGAACATCGATAGTGGGATTAGGAATGCATGATGCAATCTGTACTGTCGGACCAAGAAGTACTAGATTGTAGGGATTTGAATATGTTGATCTAATAAGATTGATTAATAGGTGTTCTTGAGACCTAGAGGAGACACTTGTTTATTAATCTAAGTTATTATTTGCCGGACCAATGAAATATTAACTCTTTTCTGATATCTCACTTGTTGCATGAATATTTGTTTATTTGTCATCCAGAGTAGAAATTTAATCCTAGGATCTGTATTATCCTTTATATTATTTAATTATTTATTTGTTATTTTCAAAAACCCAAAAATCCATTTTTGATTTCTCAAACAATTTATCCAAAAACTATGTTTTAGTACATGAGATTATTTCGTACATTATTCTCTATGGGTTCGACCACCTAAGGGTGTTTATAACTTTATTTGGCCACTGTATTGTAATTAATATGGTAGAAATATTAGTGATCAAATTGGCGTCGTTGCCGAGGAATGATAGATTTAGACTTGTTACGAATTTTCTTGGAAGATTATTGATTAGAGTTGTTTTTTAATTTTCGTTTGTTTCTTATTGCATGTATTCAAAAATAAAATTTAAAATTTAAAATTTAAAAAAAATGAAGGGAGGCCTCTGTATCAATTGACATACCTGGTGTCGATCGACACAGAGGGGTCGATAGAAGCAACTCTTTCGATTGACAAAGGAGTCGACATGAAGGTTATGTATCGATCGACAGGGGCCATGTCGATCGACACAGAGTGCCAGTAGCCTCAAACGCTTTGTCGAGCAATGTTGAATCCTCCGAGGATAAAAAATTGATGTTTGAGATCAACCACTAGGTATTGTTCCTACTCTTGTCTGATTTTCAAACTTTTTCTTACTCTCCGAGTTCGAAATAAGTTTGGGGGAATGTGGAAAAGAGTGGAACCTTCTTTTATCCTTTTATATTGTTTTCTTTATAATTCATGTTTTTATTTTAAAAGTTTTTGTTTCTTGTATTTTAAAAAATTGAAACTGTTTGTTTCGACCGACACACCGTATGTCGGTCGATACAAAGGGCGTCGATAGAGCTGCTTCTCGAGCTAATCTGAGGCTCTACATGGGGGATCTATGTCGATTGACATTCGCTCTGTCGATCGACACCGAGGGCAAGGTTGATGCATCTGGTGGCAACCGGAATTGGAAAAAAGATGGAGGTGGCAACCAGAATTGGAAAAAAGATGGAGATAAAAAGTCAACGTCTGAGGTTGACCACGAGTTTTCAAGGTAATTGTTTCAACTTTGTCTGATTAGCAAACTTTTTCCACTCTTCGTGTGAAATAAGTTTTGGGGGGATGTGAACAAGAGTTTGAAACTTTTCTCCTTTTTATTTAATTATGTTTTTCGTATTTAAATTTTTTGGATATTAGTTTTTAGTTTAAATTTCAGCCTAGTCAAAATTTTCAAACCTTTTTAAGTTGGATTGTCTCTTCTGAACAAGATTATGCGATATATACTTGATATTTAAATTCTTTAATTTCACTTTTACTTTTAGTTTTATATTTATTTTTCAGCATTAAACTCTTTAAAATTCCAGTACTCTTTATTTTTCATTGCTACTTTTGATTGAAGACATTGAAGAACTTCAAGGTTCCTATTTCTTTAATGATTCAAGTAAGTTATTTTATGTTTATTTCAATGTGTGATTTTAATATGTTAGGCTAGAACCCTTAACAGGTTCTAGGGTTTTCTCCATTTTTTTAGCATGTGTTAATTCGATTACTTCCAAACCTTAATTAATTAGTTCAAATTCTATGTTTTTCACTTTAAAAAATCTATTTTCAATTGAAGGATCGAGAGATGAAAATTGGATTAGGTTTACAGTTATTAATTTGAGACTGAGAGGAGATAATTAATAATAGGAAAACAAAATTTTGATATAATTGATTTCTTTCTCAAAAGGAAGAATCAATTGTAGGGTTTTCAAATCAATATCTTTATTGAGATTGATTAACTTGTGTATTTGAGACCGAGAGGAGATGATCACTGGTTAATAATCTAGGTTTTAATTGTCCAACCAAGGAGTTAATTCCAAAATATCAGATTTTTCCACCTAAGTCATTATTTTGGGGTTGGGTTGATTGTTTATGCATGTTGAATTGGATTGATTGATTTCCCTGGAATCTGTGCTTTTTATTAGTGAATTTTATTCCCAAAGTATTTTCGGTTTTAGAAAACAAAAATCCCTTCTCAAATTTGGATTTTCTCAAACAACGAATAAATAAACTATGCTAGTACATGAAATAATCTCGTTGCACTATCCATGTGGGTTCGACATTCCTTCGGGTTTATAAATTTATTTGTATCGCTATACTATATTAAATCTGTTTAATTTTAACAGCGATCACCTGCGCAACTTCAGGTTGCACAGGCATCTCAACAGGAATAGATGGACCATCATATGTTATTCCCCTACTAGTCGTAATGGTGTTGCAATGATCCTTCGGGTTAACCACACTGTTGCTAGGGAACTGTCCAGGAGTATTCTGGTTCCCCATTACCTTGGCAATCTGGGAGATCTGAGTGTCAATCTGCTTCATGTGCTTTCCCATTTCCCCCATGCCAGTCTGCAACTCCGAAATGTCCCCCTCCATCTTGTCTGTCTTAGCATTAGACACGACAATAAATTGAGTGAGGAGCTCCCTCATGCTCGGCTCCTTAGGCTCATTAATAGCCTCATTGGTTACAGAAAACCCAGGTGGGGGCTGTAGTGAATTATTCGGATTAGCATAGGAAAAATTTGGGTGGTTCCTGTTGTTGGGATGATAAGTCATGTTCCCTGCTGGATACCCCCTGTTGTTGTTGAAGTTCCTCTGATGAACATAGTTTGCGTCCTCAACCTGAACTTCAGTCCCCTGATCAAATCCATACTAAGGCTGATTATTCTCCAGCTTACTGAAACGGGTTTCCAGTGGTTTGGTAGAAGCAGCGACCTCCTGTCTCATCAATCTAACTTCAGTAGCCAAATCTCCAGTGTCATCTACTGCTGCCACTCTGCGCTCATTCCTACATGCAGGCCAGTTATACTCACTATTTGCCATAGTTTACAGCAGCTTCATACCTTCCTTAGGAGGTCTAGCAGTGATGGACCCTCCAGCTGAAGCATTCACATGATTCTGAGTCTTGGTGTCGAGACCTCCAAAAAAATAGCACACCTGCTTCTTTTCAGTGAATCCGTGACAAGGGCAGGCACGAAGAAGATCCTTGTAGCGCTCTCATGCCTCATAGAGAGACTCTCTAGAAAATTGCCTGAACTGGGCAATCTGAGTCTTGCTCGGTGGGAAAAATTGGATCAGAAATTGCCTGCAGAGCTCCTCCCATGTCGCGATCTCGATGCGGTTCAGTGAAAGATACCAAGGCAAAGCTCTATCTCGCAACGTGAAGGAAAGCAGCCTCAGTCTGATGTAGTCAATCGGAACCTAATTATGCTCGATCGTGTCACACAAAAGTAAAAAAGACTAGATGTGCACATGAGGATCTTCAGATGGTAACCCTCCAAATTGGTTCTGCTGGGCAGTATGTATCAAATTAGTCTTCAATTCAAAGTTGGGCGTATTCACCTTTAGCCCAAAATCAGCATGGCGATGCCTATCAATCATAGGCTCATACATCTCATCTATAGTCGCATCCCGAGGCATTATTTGAGCTTCCTGCTCCTGAAGCTTCAGATTTATCTCCTGTAGTTGCCTCTGCAATTTGCGTTGCGTGATTATCGGCCATAGGGAATGCTAACTGTCTTCTGGCGGAATTCCTTCGACAGTTAGCTTCAATCTCCGGATCTATTGGCTTAAATGGAAGACCTCTCGATCTCGTTCGCATATACTGCCTGAAAAGAAACACCAGAAGTGATCAACACAGAAAAATAGAAATAAAATATGCGAAAAATAAAATCTAGATTAGTGGCTTAAAATCAGAATTACTGTTAATTATAAATTTATGCAATCCCCAGCAATGGCGCCAAAAACTTGATAGCGTGTTTTGCAACACACTATTTTGCAAGTGTACTGACCACTGTAGATGGCAAGTAATAATTTATATCAAACACAAGGATTGCAGGCTCGAAATATAATCAAGCACTAAAGCAAAAATATTTCACTACTAACTAGAAACTTTGATAAAAGGTTTTGAGTTATTAAAAATAGACACTTTTGAGAACAAATAATTAAAATGAAATGAAGTTTGACTTGGAAAAATGTAGAGAAATCAGGATTCCAGGATTATTCACTATGATAAATAATTATACAAAATATTTACTTAATTCAATTCCAATTTAATTTCCAAACACATGAGTCAATCACAAATATGTTATCAGGCAATTCTTTCAAATTCTAAACCATAACTTGTAAATAAACAACTTAAAGACTCCTCTCGGATGCGCATTAAGAAATTCACTCTTGATAAAAATCTCAGATTTCTAAACCCTTCAATAATTCAAATTCCTCTTGGATAAATTATTAAATCTAATTATCCTATAAACCTATTGATAAACCTAGACTTCTCAGTTCAAGAAATACTAATCAAATCACCATTAATGGCCAATATCAAGCAATTAATCAAAAACCCAGGATAATCAAAATGCGAATGGATTTAGCCAGACATGCTAAATTCCATCAACAAAAAAGAAGAAAGATACAAAGACAATGAAAACATAAAACCAAAGAACCGTGGTCTTCAATCTCGAGTCTTCAATCTTCATTTTTTTTAATATTGTTGCGTTCTCTACTTTTTCCCAGCTCTCAAACTCTAAAATTATGATGAAGGACCATTTTTCAACCTTGGGAGCCTTTATTTATATATATCTTCCCCAAATCCTAAAAGATATGAGTTTCACATCATTATTCGGCCTTTTTAACCCGTTTGGCAACCCATAAAATATGAATGGGGACCGCCATTTTTGTGTGCGCGTTATCGTTTCTGTGTCGTATGAAATAAGGGAGAAAAGCAAAATCGGTGACCAAAATGCAGAATTGGCGACCACCATTTTTGCAATCCGGTCGTCGTTTCTGTGCCGAATGAAAAAGGTGGAAAATAAGGAATCGGCGACCTAATTGTGAACTTGGCGACCGTTGTTTCCGTATTTTGGGTCACCATTTCTGTCACGAATGGAAAATATGATTTTTCTTCGATCTTTTCTCACTTCTTCCTCTTCCCGATACAAACGAACATAAACGGCTCAATTGTGCGTGTCCTGCATAAACAACCCAAAACCAAACCTAACGTAATATTTCCTAAAAGAAAATGAATAAGGCACAAAAATATCACTGAACGATCTAATTCAAGGCAAATAGCTAGCAGATTCGCAGCAGTAAATGCACAAAATGAGTGTTTATCAGGATTCTAGAAATCCGAGGTTCCCTACTCATAACTCGGATGAGAAGAGAACTTATTCGTATAGAAGGAATGACTATACGAGGTCTGAGCCCAATCACTCTTTTATATCTAGGGCTAGGAAGATTGTACACCCCGGACTTAGTTTCCGATAACCCAACCAAAACTTAGCTTCAAGAAACCTAGCATCCAGGAAGTCAGTTCCAAGAAACTCAGATTTTGGAAAGGTTTCACACACACACACACACTCTATTTTCTTCCAACTTGCCTAGAAACATCATTCATTATCACAAAAGGAAGAGAAAGGGGGAGGAAGTTGTGACACCGAGGTTTAAGGTGAAGCAAGTATGGATTCTCAAAGGATGGATCCATAAGACTAACCCTGCAGGACCCGCAGAAACATGGGTACCTTTTGTCTAACCTTATTTGTTTCTCCTATCAAATCTGAAGATGTCTAGAGGTCCACTAGTCAATTTTGGAGATGACTCAAAGGGTGAGTAATCGGCAAAGGATGCTTAAAACACAATGGAATCAACATCAACAACGTATCCTTAGTCACCAACCTCAACTACAAATTGCTGAGTGTCAATCAGCTTATCCAGTCTAGGTATGGGGTGACTTTTGCTGAAGAAGATTGTTTGATCAACGACAAAGACTCCAAGGAGACTGTGCTTAAAGGAATCAAGAAAGAAAGTCTCTATTTTGTGGATTAGGAGAGCAGGAAGCCTAATACGTGCCTTGTCGCAACGAGCTCATCCCAAGAAGGAGTCAACTGGCTATAGCATAAGAGGCTTAGCCACCTGAATGTCCAATCAATCAGAACACTTAGCTAAGAACAAGTTTGTGGAAGACATACCACAAATAGGGTTCAAGAAAGAAGAAGGTGTCTGCAGAGCGTGCAAGATGGAAAAGCAAACAAAAGCTTCATTTAAGAATCAAACCATCACAACAAGCATAGAAAGGATCCTTGAGCTACTTCATATGGATTTATTTGGACCAGTCACACCACCCAAAATTGGAAGAAAGAAGTACACTCTCATTGTAATAGATGACTACTCGAGGTACACATGGGTGAGGATACTGAAGAGCAAGGATGAAGTAAAGATCCAGCTTCCAGAGCTCATTCTTCAAGTGCAAAATAGCAAAGGAGTCACCGTGAAGAGAATCAGATCAGACAACAGGACTGAGTTTTGCAACGGTCCTCTGATGGATTTCTGTGTTGATGCTGGCATTGCTCACAAGAAGTCAGCTCTGAGAATGCCTCCACCAGAACGATATTGCCGAGCGAAGAAACAGAACACTCAAAGAGGCAGTAAGGACTATGCTTGCTGAAGCTGACTTAAAGGAAGGCTATTGGGAGAAGCCTATATGATGGCGTGTTATACTCAGAATAGAAGTGATATCAATAGTCGCCATCACAAAACCCCGTACGAAGTCTACAATGGTCGTAAGCCTTTCATAGCTCATCTTTGTGCTTTCGGTTCTCCATGTTACATCCACAATGATGGAAGTCTAAGTTGAATACTTTCAGTCCCAAGGCGAATAAGGGCGTGTTCCTTGGATATGGATACCCTTCATACAAGGGATATAGAGTACTCAACAAGGCCACCGAACTTGTGGAAGTAACATGCTCTGTTATTTTTTATGAGTCTATTTTAGTGCACAGGACTTTGAAAGATCTAGAACTTGGTGGTCATTAGATCAAAAGGCCTGTGAGAAACTCAGTTCCAATGAAGAAAATTCTAACGAAGTTTCTCAGGCTAGATCTATGAATGATCATTCTATACTTCAGAGGATAAGGCCGGGGATGCAACCAACCTTGCTTCACTAACGATAAACGCAGGCATAAATCAAGGGGGAACCTCAGGGGATCAAGACAAAGCTCAGCCTGGAGGACAAACTGAAACTGAGTCGCCTACTCAAACTGACTTACCAGAAGATGGAGATGATCATCCTGAAGAAGTTCAACCAGCAGTGAATCAAGTAGACCAAGGAACAGATATGGTGGAAGTCACTATTGGAGAAGAGGATTCAAATCCAAATGGTGCAACCCAAGTTCCCGTTCCAGACGATCTACCCATGGTGGAATCAACCTTAGTTCAAATTCCAATATCGGGAGCAGACGGTAATGAGTATCCTGGAGTATTTGTTCAAACGGTTGAAGTAACTCAATTCCAGAAGCCGAAATGGTTGAGACATCATCCCGAGGAGGCCAAGCTGGACAATGTTGCTAACTCAGTTCACACGAGACAAAGAAGCGCATTGCTTACTTGTTTTATCTCTCAACAATCAGAACCTATGAAGATCGCAGATGCTCTAAAATCAACTGACTGGATCAACGCTATGCAAGAGGAGCTTGCCGAGTTTAGAAATGAAGTATGGCACTTGGTGGATCGACCATCTCATCTGTCAGTTATTGACACCAAATGGGTTTTCAAGAACAAGAGAGATGAGACAGGTATCATAGTAAGGAATAAAACAAGGCTAGTAGCCAAGGGGTATGCTCAGTGTGAAGGAATTGATTTCGACGAGACCTTTGCTCCAGTGGCCAAACTTGAGGCTATCCAACTATTCATTGCCTATGCCGCTCACAGCAACTTCACAATTTTCCAGATTCATGTGAAGAGTGTCTTTCTGAATAAGGAGCTCAAAGAAGAAGTATATGTGGAACAACCCCTAGCTTTGAAGAATGAAATCAAGTTTACAAATTGAGGAAGACTCTCTATGGGTTGAAAAAAGCACCCCGAGCTTGGTATGAGACTCTGTCTCAGTTTCTCCTCAAGAATGGTTTCCAGAAAGGTAAAATCGACACAACATTGTTCAGGATCAAGGATGGAGCAAACATTCTTCTTGTAAAGATCTAGGTCGATGATATTATATTCGGATGCAGAAACCTGAAGATGTGTGAAAAGTTTGCCCAACTTATGCAGAGCAATTTCCAGATAAGCATGATGGGCAAACTGACTTACTTTTTTGGTCTTCAAGTAATTCAGTCTGAAGGAGGAATCTTCATCAATCAGAAGAAGTATACCAAGGACTTGATCAACAAGTTTTGTCCAGAGAAGACCAAGCCCTTGAGGATTCCCATGAGCCCAAGTTCTAAAATCAATCTTGACGAAGAAGGCGAAACAGTCAATCCAACCATGTACAAAGGAATCATTGGGTCACTACTGTATTTAACTTCAAGTAGGCCAGATATTTCCTACTCAGTTGGAGCATGTGAGAGGTTTTAAGCTAATCCAACTGAAAACTTAGAACTTTTGAAGGACGGATGTGAAATTAAACTGAGTTTCAACACTCAGTTTAGAAACTGACTCTTAAGTAGTCTCAGAAAATCAAAAGGTGGGATTTCGAATTCCAAAGGCAATCGCGTCAGTTACAACGCTATAAATGCGTATCTTGCATCGTTGAATCAGCATTTGACACATGGATAACGCCGCTTCCCATGACGCTCCAGTCAAATACCACAATGAATATCGTGAGGCAACACATCCCAACCGTCGCCTGATGGATTTATATACTGAAAGCATTATGATTGGTATATTATGTACAAGGTAGATTGGTTAATATACTGGAAATCATAAATGTTGTATGTTCATCTCTTCTCTGAATTAACAAACATGTGTCGCAAACACAATTATCCTCTTATCTCGTCGATAGGGAGATCATACAGTGTGTAGAAGATCACGGAAGATCGTATGGATTATTTGACCTAGCGAGATATAAACAGTTATCACAGCTGAGACAGTTCCAGGATAAACTGTCGGTGTAGGCTGCAGCATACGCAGTAATAAGCATCTTATCTTGGATGGCTTGGTATGCTGGTGTGGGACACACATTGATAAAGACCTAAGTCGAGATCGATTCTTTTATCTGACATTAAAAGAATCTAGATCTCTATGGCTTGACGAGATCCTAAGCCTAAATGAAGGTACAGAAGTATATGCAGATTGTGTATTACTTTGAGTTGCAGTGAAAGGCTCTAGTTGAGCTTGTATATCTGTATCTTGGGTAATAGCAGTTTGTATATGACTGTCTGGTACTGGAACTAGGTAACCACATCCAGTATAGGATGGTGACATTCCCTGAACA
>JAPKLW010003258.1:0-46366 GCA_026898455.1 Plectranthus barbatus
CATGATATGCATTGGGGGAACAGATTGTACCTCATCATCAGCGGCAAGTGCTCGTTCTGCCTCACTGTCAGCACATTCTTCATTTGATTCTTCTCCGAAAGCTGCCATAAGTGCCAGTAGAGCTTCCTCTTCTGACTCTTCATCTGACGCGTATTCTCCGTCGTCATGGTCAGGTATATCAGGAACCTCTGTCCTGGTCAGCATGGCCTTTGCAACGGCCTTTGATGCACACTCTTCAAAGAGCTTCATCAGCCTTTCCCGCTCATCTTTATCCACCTGTGGACATTCAAATTTAAGATGATCAGGGGATTGGCATTGATAACAAACGCGGGGAGTTCTCTTGACGAATTTTCCATCAGTTGAGCTGAGAGATACTCCCTGTTTCGACTTGGCTTTCTCCAGAAGAACAGCCAGTCTCTTCATTTGTTGCTCAAGATCTGCGATAGAGCTCTCGCTGCCTTTGGAGTTAGATCCCGATGTGGATGGGATCTCTTTCTGCTGGTTGTGTGGCCCAGCAGATCTGTCAGTGTGAAAAGGCTTCTTGGGCTTCCATTTGAAGTCCCTCTTGACGAAGTAGGCTTCGTCTTGTGTTTTGATGCTGGGAGATCCAACATTCCGGATGGCTTCATTCTTGTTCACCATCTGGATGTCCCACTCATGTGCCTGCAGTTGAGCAAATAACTCCTTGGGAGTCATTTTGGACAGATCCTTCTCCTTAAGAGCTGTAGTCTTCACGAACCAGTCCTCCTTGGGCATCTTGGACAGGATCTTTGCATTAAGATCTGCATTTGAGTATTTCCTGTCCAATGACTTCAGTTCGCTGACGATGGCGTTGAATCTAGCCTCCATCTCCTTGATGGTTTCCCCAGTCAGCATCTGGAAGGACTCGTACTTGTCCACTGCAACCTGCAATTTGTTGCGCTTCATCTGATCTGTCTCCTGACAGAGACTGTCTAGGTAATCCCAGACTTCCTTGGCGTTGTCAAAATGGAGGACTTCCTCCATCAGCGGATCTGGAAGAGATGACAGGATCATTTCGTGAGCAACGGAGTCCAGCTGATTCCGCTTCCTGTCCTCAGTGTTCCATTCTTCCGGGGGGGCTTTGGGATCTCAGCAGCTGGGCGATCTCCTAGCTGGTGTTGTGTCTTGGTGATCTGGATCGGCCCTTTCTCCAGCACGTCTATCATTTCCGGATGGAAACTTTTCAGTTGAATGAGTGACCTCTTTCGCCACATTGCGTGCTTGTCAGGATTGTAGTTGAGTAGCTTAGGAATATTCATCTTGTGTACCTGAGCTAATCAACAGAAAGAGTAGAGTGCAAGGAAACGTGGATCTCGGTCCTAAGCGACTCAGATATGCGATCAGTCTAGAAAGACCGACCGCTCTGATACCACTTGTTGGTCCCGGTTTTCAGAGTATGAACGTTAGCAGCGAAAATAATGATAAATGTTTTCTTGCACGCTGGTTACACCGCTGACTGGGACCTGTCAGCTGGTGAATCAAAACTTAGAATATTTAGCCTTGTTTGCACAGTTATTTATCAGTTTCAGAATATACTCCAACACTTGTGTGCTGGGTTTAAAATATGAGCAGAAAGCTGATAAATAACAAAAGGATTTTTATAGTGGTTCGATCAATCGATCTACGTCCACTCTCCAGTCGAAGCACTGGAAATTCCACTAAGAGTAATCGGTTACAGGTGTCCTACGATCTATCTCTAGCTGGTGAATGCCTTGTCCACCAGTTCACTAGATCAACCGCTCCCGGTCCTGGTTCCCTCTTCAACTCTTCTCAGCTGGCGGAGTGCGAGCACGTCACTTCAACCTCCTCAGCTAACTGGGTGTTTTAGTTCTCCCAAGAACGTAAAACTCACAACGGCAAGGTACGCCCGTAATAACTCAAGTGCTGGGATGCACAGGAGCTGCTGTGAACTCTTTCGGAAGAGAAAGAACACCTAATGAGATCTTTAACTTACAAGTATAAAACTTGAAGTCTCGTGTTTGATAAATCAACACACGGAAAGCTTATGGAAAGCCTCGAAAGTTCTGTAAGTATTTTGACAGCATTTTTTCTAGTTCGTGCGTAAGAATTTCAGTCTTTCGGAGAGTTTGAATGTTGACGCTTCCGACGTATTTATAGACGCGGGATCTGATTCAAACTTTCTAGCCGTTTGGACTCATCCGGAAAGGTGTTAGACCTGGGATGTCCTTCTGACGGTGGTAGGTATGTTTTTCCGGAAAGGATCCATACCTTCGACCGCTTTATCTGACACAGATCTCTTTGTGTCAGAACGACTTTATTAGTCAGTCCGAGGAATAAGACTGGTGTCTTGTGATAAATAGACTTTAAGGTATCCCCTTCCTTAAAGTCATACTTTGTCAGTCGATTCCTCAGCGAATCTTCTTTTTGTCTCTACGGCGCTGGGAGAGAGAATCTGGAATTCTGCTGGTAACATCTGACTGGTGGATCATTCTGGTGATCTTGTGCTGGCAGTCTCTGCTGGTGACTTGCCCTGGCATAATCTAAGTCTACCAAATGTCTGGATGTTAATTCTTCTTGAAATCTCCCATGACTGGTGAAATCACCGCTGGTGAATAGTGTAAGCAAGAACACGTATTCTGCTGGTAAGATTTGTCAGCCGCCTGCTGATGAAACCCTTCCCAACTGGTGAACAGTACCCAGTCATAAGCGCTTCTCATGCTGGTGAACAGTGTCAGCACGAGTCTTTGTCAGCCGCCTGCTGATGAAATCCTTCCCGACTGGTGAACAGTAGCCAGTCATAAGCGCTTCTCATGCTGGTGAACAGTGTCAGCATGAGTCTTGATCAGCTGCGACTTACAACTCAAAGACCTAAACAGGACTTTACATTTAAGACCAGATCTAGAGCTATCTAGAGACAACTTACGCTGGTAGGACTTAGGATTTGATCCACCAAAACTACAATCTATACAAATAAGCTACTGAGGGAGGAAACCTTAGACAGATTTCCCAACAATTTCCCCCTTTTTGGTGCGATCAAAGCCTAACCAGCGAGCACTCAGCTGATCAGGAAAGTTACAGATAATTTCAGGGTTTTACAAGTGAAACTTATCAGATCTAAACCCACGAAATTACTTCCTCAACATCAGCTCTAACTAAAAATCTTCCCCCTCAAACTAGGAGAGATAATGCTCGTTTAAAAAATATGGAAATTAAGATCTGAGCAAAGGATAAGCATGTAAATAAATTTAAAACATGCAAGACGAGTGCTGGTGCTGATTACACTGGATGTGTAAATTCAGCTGGTAAGTAAAAACTTAGACAATTGTTGGACAACTAGAGATTGTCATCAACTTGTCAGTTAACATTCCATTAAAGATTTAGCAATTACATGTACAGTGAATGATAACTGACTAGTCTATGGCATGGAAGATGATCCTGGTGACTGAGTCCGAGCACTGGTGATAGACCTCAGGATCTCAGTAAGTGCGGCCATGTCTTGCTCTCTCTTCAGCCTCTCTTCAGCAGCAAGGCGTCTCTCCTCCTCAACAATTCTGGCTCTCTCCTCTTCAGCCAGTGCTCGCGCCCTTTCCCCCTCTTGGATCCGCGCCAAAAAGGTGGCAACACCGGCGGTGACGGACTTAAATCGTTGCTCTACATGGTCTTGGAAAGAGGCGAAACGTTGATCCATCCTGGCGTCGATGTAAGCAAGAAGTTGCGCAGGAGGATGAATTTCAGAGATTGGCTCCGCAGAAACTTCCATGGATGTGGAAGGCGCATCAGGTGCGGTAGTAGCCATTGCTGGTGCAGAATCAGTTGGTTCCTCCACTGGGGTGGGCTCCTCCGCGGGCGCCTCTGCTGATGCTGGCTCCTCCGCGAGCACCTCGGCTGGTACTGGCGGGCCTTGTGCAAAAGTAGGTGGGCAGTGAAAACAGCCAGCTGCCAGTCCATATGAGGTGGGGCAAGATCGCCCATGACCATTGGAACAGTGGGGACGGCAGTGGTCAGCCACCTACCTCAGGAGGGATCCTCCTCCACAATGTGGTCTACCAGCAGAGCGCTGGCAGCCATATCAAAAAGAACAGCAAAGTAGGGAGGGATCCGGGGGAGAGAGACGAGTACCTTTATGCGTCTGAGAGCATAGATCAGCTGGTACCCGCGGCTGGTGCTCTGGAACTGGAGAAATGGTAACTTGACCACTTTGGACGGAGGAAGGCCTGAGGTCCCAGTCAGTTGTCGGTAAAGAGCAATCTTCCTCAGTCGGCGCTTGATTCGCCTAATCGACAACTGATGGTGGCCGAGAGCTTTAGTGTCCATGAATTCGTTGGCCCATGCCTCCTCTGATCGCCAGTATCCAAGCCCAAGCCTGGCATACAGGACCGCCTTCTTCTCCACATTTAACTGGCGTTGGCACCAGTCAAAGATCCTCCAGCGCCGGAACTCTAGAAAAAGTTCTTCATCAAAAATATCACTCAGGTCCCCATACCTGGTGACCAACTCTTCATCAACAGCCCTCTCTACCTCGGGTGTGATGTTCTCAGCATACTCATAGATGGAGAAATTGAAATACTCCACCGGTTGTAAGGGCAGGCACCAGTCAAGGATCCTCGAGGCATAGATCGACTGGTGAGGGAGACCGCTGGTGGGGATGATAAAGAATGTTGATGGTTCAGGCACTCGTGAATTATGGAACGCCAGATCCCCACGGTGCTCCCACATGTGAATCCCTGTCACCCTAGCACGATAGGTATCCTCATTGATTAGAGAATGAAAATGGATACCTAACATGTAAGACCTCCTCTCTGGTCTCACACGTTGTGCTGGTGCTGGTGAGGATGCTGCTGGTCGTCCAGAAGATGTAGATGTTTCTGCGATTTGTGGACGACTGGCAGGATGACGAGCCTCGTCTTCAAAATTAGGGAATAGATCCCTGGGCTCCATCCTTTGTACCCTGGAGTGCTGCACTACTGGTGGTGATTCGTCGTCGGGGATGATGATGACTGGAGAGGGTTTATCATCAGCGACGCCACCAGCAGTCTCCATATCAGTTGCCTCCTCCACATGTAATTTGGGCTCCGGCTCAACCTCTGAGTCAGAGCTCATATCAGAGAAACTCGCCAGTTTTTCCGGGGTGGTCGCCCGCTCAACAACTCCTCCACTGGCACCCCCTTGCGCGGCCAGTGGGTCTTCAGATTCACCTCCACCACCCCCTTGCGCGGGTGGAGGGACTTGAGGCACATCCTCCTCAGGCTGGTACATATCTACTAGAGATAGTACGTCCTCCTCAGCTCCCATGACCATCAGGCGCGAGAAAGTTTCGTCAGAAAGGATCTGGCCTAGAGCTGGTGCTGGTGGCATGTCACTTGAAGTTTGGGCAACTGCCCATTTGCCCTTGGCCACCTGATGCACTTGCTCCGCCAGTTGCGCCTGACGTCGAGAATCATGCTCAGCCTTTATACTAGCAAAGGCTTCATCGCGGGCTTCCAGTTGTGCCTCCCTTCTCCGCTGGTCGGCTAAGGCTTGCAGCCTTGCCTTTGCTTGCTTCTTCCTCACAATAGAAGCGTTGTGGTCCCTCTTAGCTTGCTCAACCAGCTTTTGAGCTTTTGTTTTGACCCTTTTCCTTTTCCTGGTCATTTTATCTATCGTTTCCTTCTCAGTCAGTCCAAGGATGGACTTCTTGACTGGTATAGATATCTTCTTTGATGCTGGATCATAGATAGTAGCTGGCTGGGGCAGCTGGGGCTGGTGAACCTTGGCTTTCTTCCTTGGAGAAGACCTGGTGACTGGCATCTGTGCTGATGGCTCAGCAGATGGAAGTTGACTGGTTTCCTCAGCCACTGCCTGCTCCATGGAGGTGAATAAAGATTCAACCTCAAATTTCCTCTTCAGTTCGGTCTTGGCCTCAGCTGTCAGTGGGAGAGCAACTGCTGGCGCTGCTTCCCATATCTGTTCTGGTTCCTCCTCAGACACAAATTCAGCTGGATCGACAGCCTTCTTGCCCTTCAGTCGTCGGGGCTTTTTGTAATCCGGGTCAGCAAGCTTGACTCTTGTGACCAGGATGAAGTCCGATCCAACCAGGTGCTCCCCTCGGTCGATCATATCCCCCATCTCCACTTCGAGGATGTGGCTGACCCGCAGCCCAAACGACACGGCGTGAAGGAACTTCCCTTCCGCCTTCACTGAGCTGTTTCTCTCCACGTTCTCCAGTAGGCGCCCGAATATGAATTCGGCCCAGTTGCCATGAACGCCATCCACCAGTGCGCACATGATGGAGAACTTTTTTAAGCTCAGTTCAGCATAGGAGCCGACCTCGCACTGGAGCATGCGCACGACAATATCGCAGACCATCTGCCAATAGTCGCGCATCTCCGACTTCTTCATGCCAGTCTTGAAGATAGTCACCTCCTTCTTCTTCCATTCAGTCCACCTCCGCCTGAACTCCACTGTATCATCCTTGTGATACGTCGCCTCCTCCTCACCAGTACTCCTCAGCCCAAAAAGGTTGGCCAGGTACTCTGCGTCCACGGTGATCAGTTTCCCGAACACCGACGTGGTGAAGGATTTCCTGTCATCAGCGATGACTGCGCGAGCATAGAACTCGGCAACCATGTGCGGGTGGAAAACTCTGGGAGCCGCTGTTAGATATGGTCGGAGCTGCTCCCTGTCAATCATCTCCATCAGCTCTTCGCCAAAGTGTTTCTCGGCTAACTTATCATTTAGAATTTTCTCCTTCTGGACTTGGGCAGCCCGGATTTGTGAGTTGGAAAGGAGATGTTGGGAGGCCTTTTTGTTTAACTGGACAAGTTTATTAAAGGAATAGGAGTAATCGATGTCTTCTTCCTTCACAATGCCTGTGAAGGTAGGCATGTGAGATTCGGCTAAAGGTAAGTCTAAGGACTCAGTGGAAGATGAAGAACGAGTATCAGTAGCGGGGTTGGAAGAAGATGCCATGAATGCAGGGAATGTTGTGGGAAGATGAACAGACTAAAGATTTATCCGATGAAGAATGTCGGATATAAATACTTGAGCCATGCAGGAATAGACGGACGAGATGAACTCGTAGAATGGGGAACAAGTCACATTTAATGTGTTTCAAGCCATGAAGTTCCTAGATGGTAACGAAGGATGTTCACTGATTAATGTTGTGGATTCGCTAGTGGTTGAAACACAGTTGGAAGAATGGTGGTCAGAAGAGAACGAGGAAGACTTTGCTATAGCAGTGGATTTGGAGCAGCCAGAAACATGTAATAGGGTAGCTTTCGAGTCACTGAAAACTGGAGGACATGAATTTATGGTTCCTCAATAGTCAATTGTACATCCACTAAAGTTGGAATTGAAGCCGCTACTCTCTCACTTGAATTATGCTTATTTGGGAGAGCTGGAAACATTGCCGATTATTATTTCTACCAGTTTTTGTGTTGCACATGAGGAGCAATTTCTTGCAATGCTAAAAAATTACAAGCGAGCTTTCTGGTGGACAATAGCTTATATACGGGGGATCAGCCCTGCGCTATGCACCCACAAAATCCTGATTGAAGAGGGGTATTCTGGGTCTGTGGAGCATCAAAGGAGATTAAGCCTAATCATGAAGGAAGTAGTGAAGAAGGAAGTCATCAAATGGCTTGATGCTGGGATTATTTATCCCATTTCTAATAGCAAAAAGGTCAGCCCGGTACAATGTGTGCCGAAGAAGGGTGGAATGACTATAGTAGCAAATGAAAAGAACGAGCTAATACCCTCTTGATCAGTCACGGGGTGGCGTATTTGTATTGACTACAAGAAGCTCAACAAGGCTACGAGGAAGGACCATTTCCCCTTACCGTTTTTGGATCAAATGTTGGATAGGCTAGCTGAGAAGGCCTACTACTATTTCTATGATGGCAATTCAGGCTATCACCAGATCAGCATTGCCCCAGAAGATCAGGAAAAGAATACGTTTACCTGCTCATATGGCACCTTTGCTTTCCGGCGCATGCCTTTTTGCTTGTGCAATGCTCCAGCAACCTTCCAGCGGTGCATGATGGCTATTTTCACTGAAATGGTAGAAAATACATTGGAAATTTTTATGGATGACTTCTCGGTGTTGGGGGAGTGTTTCAAAGATTGCCTCAGAAATTTGGAACAAGTATTGAAGAGATGCGAAGAGACCAACTTGGTCTTGATTTAGGAGAAATGTCACCTAATTGTGCAAGAGGGGATTGTACTTGTGCACAAAGTGTGAACTAAGGGAATTAAAGTGGATGTTTCTAAGGTGGTCGTCATCAAGAAATTGCTGCCACCAACCTCAGTCAAAGCAGTCTGGAGCTTCTTGGGCCACGCCGGTTTCTACCGTCGCTTTATTAAGGACTTTTCCAAAATTGCTAAACCACTCTGCACCTCGCTAGAGCAAGACCGAAAATTTGAATTTACAGCAGATTGCTTGGCTGCATTTGAGCATTTGAAGAGGGCATTAGTGACCGCACCTGTTATTCAGGCCCCAGACTGGAGCCTGCCTTTTGAAGTGATGTGCGACGCAAGTAACCATGCAGTGCGTGCTGTGCTTGGGCAGCAAAAAAATAGAATTTTTCATTCTATTTACTATGCCAGCAAGGTACTGGACAACACTCAGCTGAACTATACTACAACCAAGAAAGAGCTTCTTGCAATAGTTTTCGCTTTTGACAAGTTTTGCTCATATTTAGTGGGAGCAAAGGTAGTCGTATACACGGACCGCTCAGCTATACGTTACTTATTAGAAAAAAAGGATGCGAAGCCGCGGTTAATCTGGTGGGTGCTGCTGCTACAAGAATTCGACCTTGAAATAAAGGACAGAAAGGGCACCGAAAATCAAGTGGCTAACCACTTATCCAGATTGGAAACAGCTCCTAGCAGTAAGAGCACACCCACAAATGAGTGGTTTCCCGATGAGATACTGATGAGTATAACCGAAGTTCCAGCTCCATGGTATGTCGACATTGCTTACTTTTTGGCTTGCGGGATACAACCGCCAGAGATGAAAGGGCGGTAACTGAAGCGATTTTATCACGATATTAAATTCTATATCAGGGATGAGCCATTTCTGTATAAGCTTAACCCCGATGGAGTGATGCAATGATATGCTCTGGAATTTGAACAGCGGCCTATTTTGGCAGACTGCCATGTTGCAGCATATGGAGGGCATTTTGGGGGGCAGCGAACAACAGCGAAGGTTTTACAATCAGGTTATTTCTGGCCATCCATTTTCAAGGATTCTCTTGAATTTGTTAAAGCGTGTGATACGTGCCAGAGAGTTGGGAATCTGAATGCCAGACAGGAGATGCCCTTGAATAACATTCTAGATGTGGAATTGTTCGATGTCTGGGGCATCGACATTATGGGCCCCTTTCCTCCCTCTTTTGGTAACCTCTACATTTTGGTGGCCGTAGATTATGTCTCCAAGTGGGTTGAAGTTGTGGCTTGTCCAACCAATGATGCTAAAGCAGTCATTCGTTTCTTGCACAAGCATATCTTTACTTGGTTCGGAACTCCTCGAGCCTTAATAAGTGATGAAGGTTCTCACTTTGTCAATAAAAGTTTGGCTGGAGTTTTGGCTAAGTATAGTATCAGGCATAAAGTTGCTACAGCATACCACCCACCGACAAATGGCCTTGCTGAACTGTCAAACCGGGAAATCAAGAGCATCTTAGAGAAGGTGGTTAACACAAGCCAAAAAGACTGGTCTCAACACTTAGACGATGCATTGTGGGCCTATAGGACTGCATTCAAAACTCCATTGGGGATGTAACCGTATCGACTGGTTTTTTGGAAGGCTTGTCACCTAGCATTGGAGCTTGAACACAAGGCCTTTTGGGCATTGAAGAAGCTGAATGTGAATTTGCACGGAGCTGGTCAAGCACGGTTTCTACAGCTGAATGAGCTTGATGAGCTCCAGCTTTACCCCTATGAGAATGCGAAGCTATACAAGGAGAAGACAAAGCGTTGGCATGACAAGAGGATTATGCCTCGATCTCTACAAGAAGGACAACAAGTTATCCTCTTTAATTCACGACTGAAGCTCTTCCCAGGAAAGCTCAAATCCCATTGGTCTGGCCCCTTCATAATTGCCAAGGTGTACCCATTTGGAGCTTTTGATCTCAAGGAGGAGAAAACTGGACGAATATTCAAAGTAAATGGGCAGAGGGTCAAGGAATATTATGGTGGCGTTCTCAATTGGGAGAAAGATGCCACTACCCTGCAGGATGTTTAAGCATGAGGTACCCATGGTTTGTTTCGGTAGACCATGGTTTCTTTGTACATATGTTAATTGTTTTCTTTAAATTCCTGCCTAGAGTAATTGTATGTTCTCCATTCATTCAATTTCTTTTTTTTAGCTTAGTTACTAAGTATTTAGCTTTCAATTTATGCCTTCGTGTGTGTGATGTTGGTCATTGCATCTGATTTTATTCACTTGAGGAAGTGTTTGGGGGTGTGCTAATGGGATTTATTGTCGAAAAATCAATTGGCAACTGAAATTGAAGTTTGCACATCTTAAGTTTGGGGGGATAGCAAGCTCACTTGATGTTGGGAAGGAATGCAGCACCACCTGGATTGTGAAGATGTCTTGGAAATAAGTTACTCCTGTGTGTTTGGTTTTTAATTCTTTTTAAGGGGAGTTACAATTTATTTAAACACTGTTATGGGTCATAGAGTTAGAAGGGGGTAATTTTTTTTGGGCTTAAATAAAAAGAGTTTGTTAAGTTTAATTATTTTCTAATTGAAGCCAAACGAATTGCTTAAATTATTGGCCCATGTCAATAATACTTATATATTAATAATAGAAAAAAATAAATTGAAAAAAAAATCAAATCCATCAAATAAGGAATAGTGGGGGGAGTCGAAGGGCCATTTGCACTTTTCTTATATTAAAAACTGTCGACCCCTTATTCCCACGACTCCTTCACCCTTCCCTTCTATCTGCAACCTCTCCGTTCTTTGTGCTTCAACTGCCACCACTCCCTCGCGGTCACTGTTCGTTTTCCGGCGTAGCTCACCAGGTATTAACTTCCTCTTCCTACTCCTGAGCATGATTTGGTTTCGGTTCCATCGTTGTCCGCGATTTTTGGGTGTCATTTTTGGTTGTTTAGTAGTTTGTAGTGCCTTCTTTTCGTGTTATGTGAATTTTGGCACCTGGGTTTTCTGTGTTTTTTGCTGTCGCTTTTAGGGCTTGAGTGCTCTTACCTGTCTGCAATTTTAGGAGCCCGACATCTGAATGTTGAATTTCGCATACATGTTGGCCAAAATTTTCGCAATTCCTCTGTTATTTCATTTGTGACTGTGCTCGCACAACTCTGTCCCTTGCCCTGGTGTTCCTCATTTGTGCTATTCCTCCTTGCTTGGGTATGCTTGTTTGATTTTCTGCTTTATTGTACCATATTGTGGGTTTCACATAATTTGAATTTTGACGTGTTCCATTGTTGTCCCTGCTTATACCAAGTTTGCTGCTCCCAGTAAGAGCAAGAGGAAGGCTACATCTTCACCACCTACCCAAGAACCACCCTCATCCACTTCACATTCATACCCATCCATCACTAGTGCACGGCTCACCCGAGCTTTTGCCGCTTCTGTATTGGTGCAACTGCACTCCTCTCCAACTGAATTTCCTAAGGTCACAACCACCATGAAGAAAACATCTACCACCACCAAGACAGGCACTTCCAAGAAAGCCAAAACGTCCACCATTGTCCCTTCAGAGTCTTCTGCACCTACTCAACCTCCACCCCTGGATCTTGCCAACTCCTCTACTGCGGATCCTGTTCCATCACAACTCCCTGTCCAAGATCCACCATCCGTGACTACTGCTGCTGCTCTGGATGCTCCAGCATCCTCTGAACCCACCCCATCACTTGCTTCTTCTTTTAACAAAGGGAAAGCCAAGGTTTCTGCATCTACTCACAGTCCACATCCCATCACTCCATTTGTTGATACTAGTGCTGCAGCACCTAGATCACTGTGAAATCTACAAATTAATTATAGCAACAGTGGAAAATAAATTTATAAGGAACCCTAAGGTTATCGAATCCAAGGGAATTGTATAACAAAACTATCCTATGTACTAATTATGATCCTAAGATTCATTGTTTGAGTGATTCAAAATCATGGTTTTATTTGGAAAATAAAGATGACAATGCTAAAAATTAAAGAGGTTTTGAAAGAAAATTTAAAGGAACACAGATTCTAGGGAAGAATTCTTATTATGGATGACATGTAGAACCAATTAATTTAACAGGTGGAATACTGCAATAATGCTATATTTCCTTGGTTGGGCAAATATAACCTAGATTACCAATTAGTGACTATCTCCGCTCGGTCTCAAGAACACCAAATTAGTCAATCTGATAAGCAAATAAGTTCAATAACTACATTCTAATACATCTTATTGGATAGTATAGAGTACATCATGCATTCCCTATCTCACTATCAATATTCACCTCTCGGTCCTTCTATCAATAGCTAGACATCTAAATTAATCGTCACCTCTCAGTCCTTGAATTAATTTAGAATTAGAAAATAAACACAGGAATCATGAACCTAATTAATTAATCCTAACATGCATCCAAAATAATATCAAACCCTAGAACCCGCTAGGGTTTCTAGCCACTCATCGCAGATAGAAATCGAAAAGAAAACATATTAAACTACATAAAAGTAAAGAACTTACAAGAAAAAAAAGGGTTTCGTGTTTCCCAACTCTCAAAACTCTAAAAATTGAAAAATATGATGATGCCTACTGAAAAAGTTGAATTTACTAGGTTATTTATAGGGGTGGATGTGTATCCTATCAAATCTAGGGCTAAAGATATGAATAAATCCGATTTTCATCAAATTCCCGCGCCAGCAGACTTGCGTCGATCGATGTGGATTGGCATCGATCAACGTGGCTCTCTCTTCGGTGTCGATCGATGTGGTTTCACGTAGATCGATGTGGTCTCTCGCCCCTTTTGCGCGGTCTCACGGTTTTGGCCATAACTTCCTCTCCCGAACTCCAATTGACCCGATTCCAGTTGCGTTGGAGAGATAACTCAAAGATTCATCCATTGCCATGCGCCAATAGCCCGAATTCCTATTGTGGAAGAACTCTTTACTGCTACTCTTACACGTCACTGCTTCCGGAACGGTTTTCTCGTGAACTTAGGCCTAAAACCTGCAAAAACACCAAGATGCGCATAATACCACCCAATATAGACTCATGCATAAAATATATATAAACTCAATAAAACTACATAAAATAGTAGGAAATAATATCGATAAGCAAGTAAAATAATGAGCTTATCAAACCCCCAAACTTGAACGTTTGATTGTCCTCAATCAATAGGCAAGAAAGAAATCAAAAGATCATGCGATTAAAGTGCAATGCCTCACAAGATTGATCACAGTCAAGAATCAAAAATTCACTACACACAAGCAATTTGAAAGAGACAGAAAATTCATCAACAGTGGAAGAACTCACAAGAAGTGTATCGCTCAACTCTCAAGTGTTTAAGGCATAGATGAAAGCACTCAACAACATGTATGAAGAAATTTCTACCAAAGGCTTGCAAATTTTCTAATATCTCCACTACTAGAATGTGCACACAAATCTAGAATCAAAAAAGACTTTCAATAGGTTGTAATGTAGGCTTTTTCTGACAAGGTAGGGAAAGATGGTCAAGTGACTAGAATCCATTAAGTGGCCAACTCAACAAACTACCACTCTCAATCATCATCCACCTCATCTTCTCAAATATATCAACAAATACACAACTTTTTTTTTCTAGCTCATTTTGAATCTCTTATGCTCTTTACATAATTTTTGTATTCTTATTTAGAGTGCTTATGAGAATTCTAATTATTTCTTTGAGCTTCTTTTTCATACATCGTTCACCACTAATTTATATTTTCTTATCTCCATCTCACAATCATTCTACCCCATATACCACAACTCAAGACATGAGCGAAACCAATACTTCTTCTTAATCTCATAGACAAGGAAAGAAAAATTTTGTATAGGCTCAAAAGGGGCTAACTAGGGAAAATTCAATGTGAATGGACAGTGTTTAGGACATTGGGTTAACAAAGATGGCCTAAGATCATCTTCTAAACTTGTGCACACTATGCAGTCTCAACACAGAAAGTAGACAACTTCTAGAGAAATCAAAACACACATGTGAATCTCACATGAAACCAATTACGGCTCAAAATCTCACACAAGGGTTTAAAATTTTCTTCCACAGTCAATTTCAAATCAGCTCAATCAGCATACAAGCATAAGTGTCAAATTAATCCTATCATGCGGTATTCCACATTCATAGGCATCTAACCACAATCACAATCAATTCAAACTCAACCCTCAACCGATTCTAATCTCACCATCTCATTCGGGTTATTTCAAAACTCAAAAATTTTCCCCACAAAAGAGAATAAAACTTAAAAAATTTTATGGCGGAATGCAGAATAAATAAAAGATAGAAGTTCCATCTCTTGTCCACATCCCCCAAACTTATTTCCAACTCGAAGAGTGGAATAAGTTTGAAAATCAGACAAAAGAGGGAACAATACTGTGTAGTTGATCTCAGACATCAACTTTTTATCCCCCCGGAGTCTTTGACATCGCACGACGTGAAATAATTGTTGTTGGCACTTCGCGTCGATCGACGCAGGATGGCGTCGATCAACGTGAAGCCTTCTCATCAATCCAGCTGGGGATTGAAGTGTAACACGCCGGCTGGCTGCTCGGTGTTGATCGACACCAGGCTACATCGATCGACGCAGAGCTGTACTCCATTTTTTTTAATTAAACTGCAAAATACTGTTAACGCAAAAATAATAGAAATTTGAAATAAAAAATGAAAATTAAAAAGAAAACATGTAAAAGGTTTGGTTACCTCCCAACAAGTGTTTGATTTAATGTCGCAGCTCGACGATACCTCAAATAACCGCCAGGGAGGTCGGGTCCAAACTCGCCGGCCTTTGGCATCACCATGTAAACCTTCCGGTCTTTGACAATTGTGGTGATCGCAGAAAACTGTGGCGTAGTTGACACTTTCACCCTTTCGTTTCCTCTCTCCCACTCAATGGCAGTTGCTTCCTCCTCAGATTCATCTCCTTCTTCAGTAGTGGGGATTCGATTGCACTCCTCTTTCTTCTTGCTCTTGTCGATCACAAAGGTGATCTTCTCATCGTTCGCTCGGAGTGTGATCTCGCGCCTATCATGCCTCGCACGTGCAGGCCCTGCGCCCGCACGCTCGCGTGCCCACGCCCGCCGTGCCGCACCGTGCCGCCGTCGCCCGCCCTCGTGCTCCGCCGGCCCTGCGTCGGCTCCATCTTCGTTCTTCGTCCTCGACCCGTCCAATTACATAAATTTGAAAATTATAGAAATCTATTCTATTACAATTTTCAAATCTACACTAATCACGGATTTTCTCGTGATTTTACAATAACAATTCAGCCCTACACGGATAAACCACCGCGGGCTAAATCAACGGGTTGCCACGAGGAACAAAAACCAAACATCCACAAAACAATAAATTCATACATGCATATCGAATTTAATTATGAACAATAGAGCCATAAATCAGAAACCTGGCTCTGATACCAATTTTAGGTTTTTTCCGTGAACCGAATCACCAAAACCAAACTGAACCGGATCGATTTATGGATATTGCACATAATCAAAATTCACAAAACCCTAGCATGCTCCTATGAATTGAGGAATTACCGTTATTCCGTCGAGTCTGATCCGATCTTTTGCGTTTGAATTCCAAATTCCAATTCAACCACGCAATTCGATTTTATCTGCGGAATCAGAAATTAGAACCCTAATTTCTTAAATAAAATTGAAAATAAAGAAAAGAAAGAAATAGGATTTCTGTTCTCCAGATCAGATCTTCAGGGCTGTGTCCCGGTGCTAGTCAGATCTACTACTGGTGAGGACTCCGTAGATCTGTGACTTGAGCAGGGCCAGAATCGAAATTCTCCTCCCTCTCTCTTTCAGGATTGGCGCCCCTCTCTCTCTCTCCTTAGAGTTTCAACTGATTAGAATCTTATGAAAAGTGGCTAGGGTTTCAGAGAGTGAGAGGTCTATTTATAGACCTAAGGTTATAAAACCCTAGTGGGCTCCTGGGCTCAATTCAGCACACTTATTGTGCCAGACCTGGGACCTAATGCAAATAATAAAGTGGGCCTATAAATTAATTAATTCCCATGTCCACAACCCAGGACACAATTTATTAATTAATATTAATTCTTTTTCACTACAGAATTAATACTGACCTACCCCTTTATTACCACGTTATGAGAATGGGTTGCATTAATTGAGAATCCCCATATTTAAGGTTACCGGACATCCATTAATTAATCGGAGCCTCTGACAAGCTCTAACTACAATTAATTAATATCTTATAATTCTTGAGTAGTACCACTCAAACCTTATCACTCGTGCCTGAAATTAATCAGCCTGCAGGACTTTGGAACGATGAATGTTATTGAGCTCCTCAGGGAATGTCCCCATCCTATTACTCGGATATGGTTACCTAAACCCAGTCTCAGGCGGTACTACACGAACTGCTGTTACCCAAGATGCGGATATACGAGCACGTTACTTAGGCTCTCCACCATGGCAAGTCAAAGCAACAGTCAACCCGTGCAAACCCCTGAACCTTTGTTAGGGTTTGGACTCAATCAATATAACAAGATGTTTTATTGGCTGATGTCAGATAGACGAATATATCTCACTGCGGTCCATCAATACGCCACCTCTGCGTACCAGCATGTCAAGTAACCAAGACAGACTACTTATTCCGACAATGCCGCAGCCATCCGAACAGACGTATCCTCATACGCTGTCTCGGCTGTGATCAGGTTTATGTCTCACTAGGTCAAGTGATCATACTGTCTTCTGCGATCTACAACACGCCGTATGATCGTCCCTATCGGTGAGACAAGAGGATACCATTGTTCATACATATACGATTGTTAACGAATAGGAGAAATAAACCTTTGTATACTCATTGTAATAAATGTTTTCAGTATACAAAACCCATCAATCTCCCACTTATACTCAAAGCATAACTAAGCTATTACAGAGTATACAGTCCGTCTATCTAGTCTATTGTCACTTTAACCACTGTTAGTGGTCGGCATCCACCTCAGACCCAGCTCACGAATATGTCTTTCATAAACTTTCTGCGGCAAGCTCTTTGTAAACGGATCAGCAACATTGTAAGCAGTGTCAATCTTCTTAATCAGCACATCGCCCCTCGATACGATTTCTCGTATGACATGGTACTTTCTCTCTATGTGTTTGCTTGCCCTGTGAGACCGCGGTTCCTTTGAGTTAGCCACTGCACCAGAGTTATCACAATAAATTGTGATGCTCCTCGGCAAACTCGGGATCACGCCCAACTATAAAAGGTAGTTCCGGAGCCACACCCCCTCTTTCAAGGCGTCGGAGGCGGCGACATATTCCGCCTCCATGGTGGAGTCAGCAAAGCATTTCTGCTTTGAGCTCCTCCAAGATACAGCTCCACCTCCTAGGGTAAACACATATACTGAGGTCGATTTCTTCTCATCCTGGTCCCCTTGGAAATCCGAGTCTGTATAACCCACAGGGCACAAATCCTCACTTTGATAAACTAGGCAGAAATTCCTAGTTCTTTTCAAATACTTGAGGATGTGCTTTACAGCAGTCCAGTGCGCCTGTCCAGGGTTAGACTGATATCTTGCTACCATGCCAACGGCATAACAGATATCTGGCCTGGTACACAGCATCGCATACATGAGACTACCCACAGCCGAAGCATATGGTACAAGACTCATCTCATCTTTCTCCAGCTGTGTCTGAGGACACTGCCCACTAGAAAGACGAACGCCATGTCAGAAAGGTAGCAAACCTTTCTTGGCGAGTTGCATGCTGAATCGGGCTATCACAGTATCCACATAGGATGCCTGGGATATGCTCAACATTCTTCTCTTACGATCTCGTAAGACCTTAATCCCAAGAATGTAGCCCGCTTCTCCCAGATCCTTCATTTGGAACAGTTCGGATAACCAAACCTTGATTTCGGACTTCACTCCCTCGTTGTTTCCAAATAGGAGTATGTCATCAACGTAAAGTGCAAGGAAGACCACGCTCCCACTGACACAAAGTCGGTAAACACAACTTTCGTTTTCCAACAGTGCAAATCCATAGGATTTAATCACATCATTGAAACGTAAGTTCCATGACCTTGAAGCTTGCTTAAGTCCATACAAGGACTTCCTAAGCTTCCAGACAAGATGTTCTTCACCCTTGCTTATGTAACACTCGAGTTGCTGCATGTCGATGTCCCTACCTTCTTCAAGGTAACTGTTTAGAAAAGCGGTTTTGACATCCATCTGCCAGATCTCGAGGTCCATATGCGCAGCTATGGCAAGGAGTATCCGGATGGATTTGAGCATTGCTACGGGTGAAAAGGCTTCGTCATAGTCAATGCCCTCTTTTTGACTATAACCCTTTGCCACCAGTCTGGCTTTAAAAGCCGTGATCTTTCCATCCGCCCCTTTCTTTCTTTTGTATACCCATTTGCACCCTATGGCCCTAAAGCCATCCGGCAAATCAGTTTTCTAGTATACATCCATTGCAGTTATGGATTCAATTTCAGAATCCATGGCGACACGCCATTTGGCAACATCCTTGTCCTGCACTGCCTCTTCGTAAGTCAGTGGGTCAGAGTCCTCATGTCCGTCTTCCGGGCTCAAGTCCGAAGACTCACCCACGAACATGTACCTTCGGGCTGGAAAATAACTCTCCCACTACGACGAGGCATCGGTGCCGTGTCAGTAGTAGGTGCAGTGACTTGTGGTCCTGCACCTTGCACTGAAGAACGTGTCTGTGGTGCTGTGCCTCTCACAGGAACACCCACATCTACACGTTCCCCTTCCCCTGGAATTTCATTCTCGTTCTCAATTTCTTGAAGAATGATATCACTCCTTGACTTGTGACTACTCACATACTCGTCCTCCAAGAATCTAGCGTTGGTGCTAACAACGACTCTTTGACTCTCAGGATAATAAAAGTAACCACCTTTTGTTTGCCTGGGATACCCTATGAACAACATCACTTTTGACCTGCTTTCTAACTTATCAGGTTCCTTCGACAGTACGTGTGCCGGACAACCCCATACTCTAAACTTGATTTAGAAGGCACCACATTAAACACGTAAGTTGTTGTCTCCAATGCGAAGCCCTAAAACGAAATTGGTAAGTTTGCATAACTCATCATTGATCTTACCATCTCTAGAAGAATCATATTTCTTCTTTCAGCTACATCGTTTTGCTGGGGAGTACCCGGTGCAGTCCACTGGGATGTAATCCCATTTTCTGACAAATATTGCAGGAACTCATTACTGAGGTATTCGCCACCGCGGTCAGATCGCAGCGACTTGATAGTTTTCCCGACCTTCTTTTCTACCTCAGCCTTGAACTCTTTGAATTTCTCAAAGCATTCAGACTTGTAGCGAAGCAGGTAAACGTATCCATACCTTGAGTAGTCGTCAATGAAAGTGATGAAGTACTCGTACCCTCCACGAGCCTGTGTGGACATCGGTCCACATAAGTAAGAATGGATCAATTCCAACACTTCCTCTGCTCGAGACTGACTAGCCTTGAAAGGCCTAGTTGACATCTTGCCATCGATGCAGGATTCGCAGACTTGATAAGGTACAGCCCGGACTAAGTCCAATGTACCGTCATCTGCAAGTCTCTGAATCCGCTTCAAGCTGATGTGACCCAGTCTCAAGTGCCAGAGATATGTAAGATCCTCATCAGAAGAAGTAAGTTTTCTCTTCCTAGGATTATCAATTACGGATGAATTACATGCAATACTTGCGGAAGACTTATGATTACAGTTAACAACATAGAGAGAATTATTCAGCATTCCACGACAGATAACACCGTTATTACTAATGATAGAAACACCACTATCAAAAATAACTAAATATCCATCAACATAAAGTATGGAAACTGAAATAAGGTTTTGCCAAAAATCCGGCACGTATAAAACATCTCTCAATGTTAAAACATAATCATCAAAGTACAAGGTGAAATCTCCAATGGCAGCTGCACTCACTTGTGCTGCGTTCCTCATCGAGATGGTAACCTCGTCATTCTTCAGCACCCTCCTCGGTGTGAACCCCTACAAAATGTAACAAACATGATCAGTAGCTCCAGTATCCACTACCCACGAATGAGTAGAAACCGATGCTAAACATGTTTTCGTTACAAATGCAAATGACGTACCTTGTCCCTTGGCATTTGGACAATCCACCTTTCCGCATCCAGCACACTCGTTCTTCTTTAGAGTGATCTTGGCTCTCTTCCCCTTCCTAGACTTGCCATCACTGCCTGTTTTCCTGAACTTCCTCTCAACACCATCATCTCCAACCTTAGAGGTTGTCGAACCAGTGCTAGAGCCAGACAAAATAGGTTTCCGTGCTCGCATGGTAGACTGCTCCACTACAGGATCCTCAGGCAGCTCATGCAGAGCATACTCTCCCTTTGCAGCAGCAACTACCTTAAAGTCATGATAGGATTCCGGAAGAGAATTCAAGATAATATTAATCTTGCCTTGCGCACTGATATTACCACCCCGCACAGTAAACTGTCTCATGAGATCAATCACAGACATCATGTGCGTAGTTACTGAACTATCCTCAACCATCTTCTTGCACACAAGATTGTGCACAAGCTTACAGTTACTAGTTCTCTCCACTTTGCCAAAGGCCGTCGAGAGTTCCTTCCAAAGCTCTCCAGCCCTTTCGAGGTGTTCATACTTATGCCTTAATTCTCTAGACAGGGAACCCGTGATGAGCCAGAAGGCAAACTCATCTGCATCCTCCCATCTGTCATAGAATTCAAGCTCAAGTTCGCACACACCTCTTTGAGAACGCAACAGTGGATCCATGTAATGAACATGTGCTTGATTTTTCAGATAAAGGATGTGTTTGATGCAGAAACTACATTCATGGAAGTTTGGACCAGTTAGAGGATTGAGAGCAAGTATATGATCGACAGTAGAAATAGACATATCTGAAACAATAAAGAATCTTAAATAAGAACATACATGTTGAACTTCGAAAACAAATGCATTGAAAACCTTTTAATAAATCAAATACAAATGTTTTCCACTAATTGCCCAAGAGTTCCCACCGCAAGCTACACTTGTAGACGTTTACGATATCACCCTCAACCAGAACTACGGGTTTTAAGCCCCAATCCATTTAATTTCACTACCATGTCAGGATGCTTTTGACACTAGAAATTAATAATTAGTGAAAACCTTAGACCAAGACATCTCTCAAGAACAGGGATGCAATTCTTGTATTATATTCTAAGATGCTTCTAAGCAATTAACCACAAATTTAACTCCGACCAAAAGAGACAGTTTAGCATGGCACGTAACCATACCGCACAACCCTTAAAGCTTTTGTTATCTATAATTTAAATCAATCCTAAAATACTTGTGAAAGAGGTCTACGCAAGCTACACTCGTAGATGTTTACGCAAAGCCCTCCCACTATTCACATGATTTAAATTGTTTGTCTAGAAATCCCAACAACCGTACCCATGCACCTCCGGGAACTAGCAAGCTACACTCGTAGACATTTACTAGAACGAGAGATACACTTACAGGCTAGGACCGCTTTGTGGAGGTCTATTGATTTTAATTAAAAAATCTGCTTAGTATTTTTCTTTTAAAAGGTTTCTTTATGCGCACACATAATTTCTTTGTCATTATATTTTCCAAATTTTTGCATGTATTTAAACAAGCCCAAAAATTCCCAAAATATAATCAACCAAGAGAAATTAATCACATAAGCATGCTTGGAAAAACTGTAAATAATAAAAGCAGTAAAACATGCTTTTCCTATTATCTACACATGCTTAAATTGTTCACATAAATAAATCACATATCATACGAGGACAATTAAGGCAAACAAAAATTCCTTGTGGCCCCACAAAATAGAAAATAATATCTATGTATTACAAATTTGAATTTTGAATTAATTTGGATAAATCCAAATCTTCCAAATCTTCAAGGGGCTTCAAATCTGGATACACCAAATCTTTTGGATTTTTAGGCCTTTGAGATCTGATGATTTGCCCTAACCCTAATGCAAACCCAAGGGTTTACACAGGATTGCGCAAACCACAAAAACACAAGCCACCGCGACGGGACAACAGCAGCCGACGATGACCGAAGCCGCCGCCGACCAGCCACCCGCCGCCGCCGGCCCAGCGCCGCCCTACGCCACCGCGTGCGCTCCCCCATCGGGCTCGTGCACGTGCGCACCACGCACCAGCCATGCCTCGCGCGCCCGCTCCCGCCGTGCTGCCGTCGCCCGCCCTCGTGCTCCGCCGGCCCTGCGTCGGCTCCATCTTCGTTCTTCGTCCTCGACATGTCCAGTTACATAAATTTGAAAATTACAGAATTCTATTCTATTACCATTTTCAAATCTACACTAATCACGGATTTTCTCGTGATTTTACAAAAACAATTCAGCCCTACACGGATAAACCACCGCGGGCTGAATCAACGGGTTGCCACGAGGAACAAAAACCTAACATCCACAAAATAATAAATTCATACATGCATATCGAATTTAATTATGAACAATAGAGCCATAAATCAGAAACCTGGCTCTGATACCAATTGTAGGGTTTTTCCGTGAACCGAATCACCAAAACCAAACAGAACCGGATCGATTTATGAGTATTGCACATAATCAAAATTCACAAAACCCTAGCATGCTCCTATGAATTTAATACATATCGTGGATTGAGGAATTACCATTATTCCGTCGAGTCTGATCCGATCTTTTGCGTTTGAATTCCAAATTCCAATTCAACCATGCAATTCGATTTTATCTGCAGAATCAGAAATTAGAACCCTAATTTCTTAAATAAAATCGAAAATAAAGAAAAGAAAGAAATAGGATTTCTGTTCTCCAGATCAGATCTTCAGGGCTGTGTCCCGGTGCTGGTGAGATGTACTACTGGTGAGGACTCCGTAGATCTGTGACTTGAGCAGGACCAGAATAGAAATTCTCTTCCCTCTCTCTTTCAGGATCGGCGCCCCTCTCTCTCTCCTTAGAGTTTCAACTGATTTGTATCTTATGAAAAGTGGCTAGGGTTTCAGAGAGTGAGAGGTCTATTTATAGACCTAGGGTTATAAAACCCTAGTGGGCTCCTGGGCTCAATTCAGCACACTTATTGGGCCAGACCTGGGACCTAATGCAAATAATAAAATGGGCCTATAAATTATTTAATTCCCATGTCCACAACCCAGGACACAATTAATTAATTAATATTAATTCTTTTTCACCACAGAATTAATATTGACCTACCCCTTTATTACCACGTTATGAGAACGGGTTGCATTAATTGAGAATCCCCATATTTAAGGTTACCGGACATCCATTAATTAATCGGAGCCTCTGACAAGCTCTAACTACAATTAATTAATATCTTATAATTTCTGAGTAGTACCACTTAAACCTTATCACTCGTGCCTGAAATTAATCAGCCTGCAGGACTTTGGCACGATGAATGTTATTGAGCTCCTCAGGGAATGTCCCCATCCTATTACTCGGATATGGTTACCTAAACCCAGTCTCAGGCGGTACTACACGAACTGTTGTTACCCAAGATGCGGATATACGAGCACGTTACTGAGGCTCTCCACCATGGCAAGTCAAAGCAACAGTCAACCCGTGCAAACCCCTGAACCTTCGTTAGGGTTTGGACTCAATCAATATAACGAGATCTTTTATTCGCTGATGTCAGACAGACGAATATATCTCACTGCGGTCCATAAATACGCCACCTCTGCGTACTAGCATGTCAAGTAACGAAGACAGACTACTTATTCCGACAATGTCGCAGCCATCCGGACAGACGTATCCTCATACGTTGTCTCGGCTGTGATCAGATTTATGTCTCACTAGGTCAAGTGATCATACTGTCTTCTGCGATCTACAACACGCCGTATGATCGTCCCTATCGGTGAGACAAGAGGATACCATTGTTCATACATGTACGATTGTTAAAAGATAGGAGAAATAAATTGTTGTATACTCATTGTAATAAATGCTTTCAGTATACAAAACCCATCAACTCTATCGAACTTGTGTCCCCCAATCTCAACCGGAATAGAGAAGCATCCAGGATCACTTCTCTTGATGGGCACCTGCTTTAGAAGTAGCAGGCTGCACTGCTCGTAGATCTTCACCGTCTCGTTCTCCACGAATTGCTTCTTTTCACTCATCAATTTCTGGAGGTACTTCATGTACCCTGGAATCTCTTTCAGTGCTTCGATCAGCGGGATGTTGATGCTGACCTTCTTCAGATTTTCCACAAATCTGGAGAACTTCTCATCCTCTTTCTGCTTCGCGAACCGCTGTGGGAATGGCATAGGAGGGGGTTGATCTTCAGACTGCTTCAGCTTTGCGCCTGGAACAGACTTCTGCGTCGATCAACGCTGGGTTGCATCGATCGACGGGGCTCTATCTTTTGCGTTGATCGATGCGGGTGGTGTGTCGATCGACGTGGATCCCTGTCCTGCGCAATTTTTCTTCTTTTTGCCTCCAGAATCGTTCACAGCCATCTCGGGACCCTTGTAACTCGTCCCAGACCTCAGAGTAATTGCATTTACTGGCTTTTCCTTTGCAGGGTTCACCTCTGTCGTACTTGGCAACTGTCCCGACTTATGCTGATTGCTGAGAGTAGTGGCGTTATGGCTCCGTTGGGTGCCCAACATCTGAAGATGTTTCGTCATCAGCTCTTGATGAATTTCTCGAGCGTCTCTTCCAGCTCAGATTTCTTCCTTTCCACGATCTCTCCTCCTGTACCTACATCAAAACCAGGCGGAGGGTGTTCTGCAGCAGAAGGGTTAGAATAAGAAAAACCTGGGTGAGATCGCCCATGGTTGTAATGTTACCCTTGATTGCCTCGGTAGTTATTGTGATAACCACCGCCAATGTAGTTCACCTCCGTCCCGGCAGTTCCAGATGAACTTCTTGCACCCCGATTGATGTAGTCGGCCTCTACCGGAATAATAGCCATGCTTGGCTCTGCAATAGTTGCATCTTGTGTTGTGCTCAATTTTTCAATCTCTTCCCGGAGCTTTTTCACCTCAGCGACCACATCAATTTTTGGCTTGGCTTCTACCTTTTTGACCGGAATCTGTCTATCGGTCGGCCACTGATGGCTATTCAGCACCATGTCTGCCAGCAACCTCATACTCTCTGCATCACTGATCAATGCTATTTCTAACAAATTAATTATAATAACAGCGGCAAATAAATTTGTAAACCCTAAGGTTATCGATCCAGGGGAATTGTGTGGGGAAATTATCCTATGTACTAATTATGGTTCTAAGATTCATTGTTTGAGGGATCCAAAATCAGGGTTTTATAAAAGTAAAGAAAACAATGCAGAAAATTAAAGTAGTTTTGAAAGCAAATTTAAAGGAACACAGATTCTAGGGAAGAATTCATATTATGGATGACATGTAGGAATCAATTAATTTAACAGGTGGAATATTGCAACAATGCTATATTTCCTTGTTTGGCAAATATAACCTAGATTACTAATTAGTGACTATCTCCGCTCGGTCTCAAAGTACACCAAATTAGTCAATCTGATAAGCAAATCAGTTCAATTCCTACAGTCTAGTACATCTGTTTGGATAGTGTAGATTGTATCATGCATTCCTATTCCCACTATTAATATTCACCTCTCGGTCCTTCTATCAATAGCTAGACATCTAAATTAATCGTCACCTCTCGGTCCTTGAATTAATCTAGAATTAGAAAATAAACACAGGAATCATGAACCTAATAATAATGTCAACCCCTAGAACCCGCTAGGGTTTCTAGCCACTCATCGCAGATAGAAATCCAAAAGAAAACAAATTAAATTGCATAAACATAAAGAACTTACAAGAAAATAAAAGGGTTTCGTGTTTCCCAAGTCTCCAAACTCTAAAAACTGAATACTATGATGATTGGTACTGAAAAATCGAATTTACATAGGTATTTATAGTGGTGGATGTGTATCCTATCAAATCTAGGGCTAAAGATATGAATAAATCCGTTTTTCCTCGAATTTCCGCTCCAGCATACAGCCTCGCGTCAATCGTGGCTGATTCACGTCGATCGACATGGCTTCTTGATCGGCGTCGATCAATGCTGATTGGCATCTGTCGACGCGGCTTCTCGCCCCTTCTGCGCGGTCTCACGGTTTTGACCATAACTTTCTCTCCCGAACTCCGATTGACCCGATTCTAGTTGCATTGGAGAGCTAACTCAAAGCATAATCCATTGCCATGTGCCAATAGCTCGAATTCCTCTTGTGGAAGAACTCTTCACTGCTACTCTTACACGTCACTGCTTCTGGAACGGATTTCTTGTGAACTTAGGCCTAAAACCCTACAAAAACACCAAAATGCGCATAATACCACCTAATATAGACTCATGCATAGAATATATATATAAACTCAATAAAACTACATAAAATAGTAGAAAATAATATAGATAAGCGAGTAAAATAATGAGCTTATCAACCCCCCAAACTTGAACGTTTGATTGTCCTCAATCAATAGGCAAGAAAGAAATCAAAAGATCATGCAATTAAAGTGCAATGCCTCACAAGATTCATCACAGTCAAGAATCAAAAATCCACTACACACAAGCAATTTGAAAGAGACAGAAAATTCATCAACAGCGGAAGAACTCACAGGAAGTGTATCGCTCAACTCTCAAGTGTTTAAGGAATAGATGAAAGCACTCAACAACATGTATGAAGAAATTTCTACCATAGGCTTGCAAATTTTCTAATATCTCCACTGCTAGAATGTGCACACAAGTCTAGAATCAAAAAGGACTTTCATAAGGTTGTAATGTAGGCTTTTGTGAGGGGTAGGAAAATATGGCCAAGTGACTAAACTCAATCAAGTTGTATTTCCTCAATCAATACAAACCACCATCTAAGTTCATTCACCCTTCTCCTCCAATTTATCAACAAATACACAACCCCCCTTTTTTATTTCTAGCTCATGTTGAATCTCTTATGCTCTTTACATAATTTTGTATTCTTTTCTTTTCAGAGAGCTTATGAGAATTCTAATTATTTCTTGGAGCTTCTTTTTAACACATCTTTTCACCACTAATTTATATTTTCTTATCTCCATATCACAATCATTCCACCCACATACCACAACTCAAGACATGAGCGAAACCAATACTTCTTCTTAATCTCATAGACAAGGAAAGAAAAATTTTGTATAGGCTCAAAAGTGGCTAACTAGGGAAAATTCAATGTGAAGGGACAGTGTTTAGGGAATTGGGCTATCAAAGATGGCCTAAGATCATTTCCTAAACTTGTGCACACTATGCAGTCTCAACACACAAAATAGGCAAGTTCTAGAGAAATAAAAACACACATGTGAATCTCACATCAAACGAAATAAAGGCTCAAAATTCTCACACAAGGGTTCAAAAATTTTCTTCCGCAGTCAATTTCAAATCAGCTCAATCAGCATTCTAGCACAAGTGTCAAATCAATCCTATCATGCGGTATTCTACATTCATAGGCATCTAACCACAATCACAATCAATTCAACTCAACCCTCAATCAATTCTAATCTCACAATCTCATTCGGGTTATTTCAAAACTCAAAACTTTTCCCCACAAAATAAAATTTTAAAATTTAAGGCAAAAATTAAAGACGGAAAGCAGAATAAATAAAAGATAGAATGTTCCATCTCTTGTCAACATCCCCCCAAACTTATTTCCAACTCGAAGAGTGGAATAAGTTTGAAAATTAGACAAAAGAGGGAACGATACCTGGTAGTTGATCTCAGACATCAACTTTTTATCCCCCGGATTCTTCGAACATTGCGCAGCGTGAAATAGTGGTTGTTGGCACTTCGCGTCGATTGACTTGAAGCCTTCTTGTCGATCCTTTCACAGATCGAAGTGTATCACGACGGTTGATTGCTCGGCGTCGATCGACATCGAGCTGATCTCCAAGATTTTTTTTTAATACTGCAAAACAACTGTAAGCAAAGAAATAAAAGCAGAAATTCGAAATAATAATAAAAAAACGAAAATTGAAAAGAAAATACGGAAAATGTTGGGTTACCTCCCAACAAGTGCTTGATTTAACGTCGCAGCTCGACGATACCTCAAATCACTGCCAAGGAGGTCGGGTCCAGACTCGCCGACCTTTGGCATCCACCATGTAGACTTTTCGGTCTTTGATAATGGTGGTGAGCTCAGAAAAAGGTGGCGCAGTTGACACTGCTACCCTATCATTTCCTCGCTCCCACTCAATGGCAGCTGCTTCATCTTCTTCAGACTCATCCTCTTCTTCGGTAGTGGAGATTCGATTGCACTCCGCCTTCTTCTTGTTCTTGTCAATCACAAAGGTGAACCTCTCGTCATTCACTCGGAGTGTGATCTCGCCGCCTCGAAAGTCATTGAGAGCAGCGCTAGTGTCGAAAAACTCACGCCACAAGATCATGGGCATGTTCTCGTCCTCCTTCATCTCGTGCACCACAAAATCTGCAGGAAAAATGAGATGGCCCACGCGAATGAGCACATCCTATAGTATACCTTTCGGGCGGGACACAGACCGGTCCGCCATCTGCAGGGTGATCGTCGTGGGCCTCATCTCTCCGATGTTGAGACGCTTGTAGATGGAGTACGGCATCAGGTTGATACTGGCCCCAACATCACATAGTACTCTGTCGAATGTGTGTCCCCCAATCTCAACCGGAATAGAGAAGCATCCAGGATCGCTTCTCTTGATGGGCACCTGCTTTTGAAGTAGCAGGCTGCACTGCTCGTGGATCTTCACCGTCTCATTCTCCACAAATTGTTTCTTTACACTCATCAATTTCCGGAGGTACTTCATGTACCCCGGGATTTCCTTTAGTGCTTCGATCAGCAGGATGTTGATGCTGACCTTGTTCAGGTTCTCCACAAATCTGGAGAACTTCTCGTCCTCTTTCTGCTTTGCGAACCTCTGTGGGTATGGCAAAGGAGGGAGCTGATCTTCAGACTGCTTCAACGTCGTGCCTGGGACAGACTTCGGTGTCGACCGATGTAGAGTGGCGTCGATCGACAGGCCTTTTTTCTCTGCTTCGATCGATGTGGCAGGTCCGTCGATCGACGTGGATTCATCTCCTGTGCATTTTTGCTCCTTTTCATCTCCAGAATCGTCTACAGCCATCTCGAGACCCTTGTAGTTCATCCCAGACCTCAAAGTAACGGCTTTGCAGTCTTTTTGGGCCTTGGGGTTCACCTCCGTTGTGCTCAGAAGCTGTCCAGGCTTGTGTTGGTTGCCGAGTGTGGTGGCGATCTGGCTCAATTGTGTGTCCATCATCTGAAGATGTTTCGTCATCAGCTGCATGTGGTTGGCCATTCCCTTCACCTCGGTTTCTACTTTCCCGAACCAGTTATCCGAGCTCTTGATGTATTTCTCGAGCGTCTCCTCTAGCACAGATTTCTTCCTTTCCACGATCTCTCCTCCAGTACCTGCATCAAAACCAGGCGGAGGGTGTTCTGCAGCAGAAGGGTTAGCATAGGAAAAACCAGGGTGAGATCGCCCATGGTTGTACTGATACCCTTGATTGCCTCGATAGTTATTGTGATAACCACCGCCAACGTAGTTCACCTCCGTACCGGCAGTTTCAGATGAACTGCTTGCACCCCTGTTGATGTAGTCAGCCTCTACGGGTACTATGGCCATGCTTGGCTCTGCAACAGCTGCAACTTGTGATGTGCCCAATTTTTCAATCTCCTCCCGGAGCTTTTTCACCTCAGCGACCACGTCGAATTCTGGCTTTGTCTCGACTGCTTTGACTGGTAGCTACCTATCAGTTGGCCATTGGTGGCTATTCAGTGCCATATCAGCCAGCAACCTCATACTCTCTGCACCACTCTTTTTCATCAGTATTCCTCCAGCAGAAGCATCAACCAGCTCCTTCATGTGAGGGTTCAGTCCCTCATAAAAATGACACACTTGCATCTCCAGATCGATGCCATGTCCAGGACAGAGTCGTAGGAGCTCTTTGTATCTCTTCCAGGCCTCGTAAAGTGACTCGTCATACATCTGCTTGAAAGTAGTAATGGCAGCTTTCCTCTTCAGGAGCAGACTCGGTGGGAAGTAGTTGGTAAGGAACTCTGCTCGAAGCTCCTTCCATGTCTCGATCTGACTCTTATCCAGTCTAGCAAACCAAGACCGTGCCTCGTCTCTGAGTGAGAACGAGAACAGTCTCATCCTGATCACATTTTGGGTTACTCCGTTCTGCTTCACAGTGTTACACACCTCAATGAATTGGTTAAGGTGGGTATATGGGTCTTCTACAGCTCTCCCCCTAAACGGGATCACAACTTGGTCGGCGTGGATCGATGCTGATTGGCGTCTGTCGACGCGGCTTCTCGCCTCTTCTGCGCGGTCTCACGGTTTTGGCCATAACTTTCTCTCCCGAACTCTGATTGACCCGATTCCAGTTGCGTTGGAGAGCTAACTCAAAGCATCATCCATTGCCATGTGCCAATAGCTCGAATTCCACTTGTGGAAGAACTCTTCACTGCTACTCTTACACGTCACTGCTTTCGGAACGGATTTCTCGTGAACTTAGGCCCGTGAACTTAGGCCTAAAACCCTACAAAAACACCAAAATGCGCATAATACCACCTAATATAGACTCATGCATAGAATATATATATAAACTCAATAAAACTACATAAAATAGTAGAAAATAATATAGATAAGCGAGTAAAATAATGAGCTTATTAACCACTCTTCTTCATCAGTATCCCACCAGCAGATGCATCAACCAACTCCTTCATGTGTGGATTCAAACCCTCATAGAAATGGCACACTTGCATCTCCAGATCGATGCCATATCAAGGACAGAGTCGTAGAAGCTCTTTGTATGTCTTCTAGGCCTCGTAGAGTGACTCATCATACATTTGCTTGAAACTAGTAATGGCAGCTTTCCTCTTCAGCAGCAGGCTCGGTGGGGAGTAGTTGGTAAGGAACTCTGCTCAAAGCTCCTCCCATGTCCCGATTTGACTCTTCTCCAGTCCAGCAAACCAAGACCGTGCCTCGTCTCTGAGTGAGAACGAGAACAGTCTCATCCTGATTACATCTTGGGTTACTCCATTCTACTTCACAGTGTTACACACCTCAATGAGTTGGTTGAGGTGGGTATATGGATCTTCTACAGCTCTCCCCGCAAACTGATTTTGTTGCACCATCTGAATAAGGCATGTGCGTAGCTCAAAGTTGTTGGCATCGATGCCAACTCTGAATCTGGCCTCCGCTTGTTGTGGAAGAAATTGATCCAAGATGGACCTTTGCGGAACCACAATCTGCCTATTGTTCAACTCTACCAATCTTGCAGCTTGCTCTGCCTGAGTAGCCTGGGCTGCTTGTAGTTGTGCTCTCAGCTTTTGTACTTTATTCACAAATTGCCTCTACTCCTCGGGAGTCATATTTTGCAGAGGTGCTTCAGGATTCTCAGTCATCTCTCGCTGTTTTTCTTTTCCTTTCTTTTTGATTTTCCTGCAGGTTGCTTGAATTTCAGGGACAAAGGCCTCGAGTGTTTTTCCTTTGGCTCGCGTGTTCATGCAATTGCACAGAAAATAGGTAGATATCAGTTCGGCGTTGATCGACATGGATGTCACATTGATCGATGCAAGAGAGTAGTAGCGTTGATCGACGCTAGGGGTACGTCGATCGACGCAGCAAAATGATCTTCGTCGATTGACGCTAGGTGGCATCGACGCAGACACAAAAACTCACACACGCACACGTACAGAAAAATAAAACTCAGTCCAGGAAATTCTAGGACGAACAAGTAACAAGATTAAATCTAACAACTCCCCGGCAACGGCGCCAATTTGATCACTGTAAAATCTACAGATTAATTATAGCAACACTGGCAAATAAATTTATAAGGAACCCTAAGGTTACCGAATCCAGGGGAATTGTATAACGAAACTATCGTATGTACTAATTATGATCCTAAGATTCATTATTTGATTGATTCAAAATCAGGGTTTCATTTGGAAAATAAAGATGACAATGCTAAAAATTAAAGAGGTTTTGAAAGCAAATTTAAAGGAACACAAATTCTAGGGAAGAATTATTATTATGGATGACATGTAGAACCAATTAATTTAACAGGTGGAATACTACAATAATGCTATATTTCCTTGGTTGGGCAAATATAACCTAGATTACTAATTAGTGACTATCTCCGCTCGGTCTCTAGAACACCAAATTAGTCAATCTTATATGCAAATAAGTTCAATCCATACAAACAATACATCTCATTGGACAATATAGAGTGTATCATGCATTCCCTATCTCACTATCAATATTCACCTCTCGGTCCTTCTATCAATAGCTAGACATCTAAATTAATCGTCACCTCTCGGTCCTTGAATTAATTTAGAATTAGAAAATAAACATAGGAATCATGAACCTAATTAATTAATCCTAACATGCATCCATAATAATATCAAACCCTAGAACCCGCTAGGGTTTCTAGCCACTCATCGCAGATAGAAATCCAAAAGAAAACATATTAAATTGCATAAAATTAAAGAACTTACAAGAAAATAAAAGGGTTTCATGTTTCCCAACTCTCAAAACTCTAAAAACTGAAAAATATGATGATGCGTACTGAAAAAGTTGAATTTACTAGGTTATTTATAGGGGTGGATGTGTATCCTATCAAATCTAGGGCTAAAGATATGAATAAATCCAATTTTCATCAAATTCCCGCGCCAGCAGACTCGCGTCGATCGATGTGGATTAGCGTCGATTGATATGGCTCTCTCTTCGGCGTCGATCGATGTGGATTCACGTCGATCGATGTGGTCTCTCGCCCCTTCTACGCGGTCTCACGATTTATGCCATAACTTCCTCTACCAAACTCCGATTGACCCAATTCCAGTTGCGTTGGAGAGCTAACTCAAAGCTTCAACCATTGCCATGCGCCAATAGTCCGAATTCCTCTTGTGTAAGAACTCTTTACTGCTACTCTTACACATCACTACTTCCGAAACGGTTTCTCGTAAACTTAGGCCTAAAACCTGCAAAATCCCCAAGACGCGCATAATACCACCCAATATAGACTCTTGCATAAAATATATATTTAAAGTCAATAAAACTACATTAAATAATAGGAAATAATATAGATAAGCGAGTACAATAATGATCTTATCACACCTACTGAATCTGTAGCCAACCCTGTTGCTCCACCCCGAAAATGCATCAAGAAGGTGGCCAAGAAGAAAGTCTCCTAGAAAAGGCAAAAACTCATTGCTGACCCACCAATCCTTTCTCAAGAGGAGTTCAATGCCATTCCAAGGAGAGCTGTCTATTTCTCTGATAAACCTTGAGCCTCTTTCATTAAAAAAGCGCTTGTGCTGGAAAGGGGTTTTGATGTTGAGTCCGAGCTGCTGTCGGATTTTGTTGAAACAATAATTACTTTCCAAGGTTGGGAGGAGTTTGCCAAACCCCAACCTGCCCCGGTGATTGATGTAGTACGGGAGTTCGTAGGCCCATTTGAATCAATACAAGGAAGATGTGGTGGAATCCTTTGTTTGAGACATGGTGGTTCAATTGGAAGTCGAGGATATCTACTCCACTTACTAGATTCACCACAGCAGCTCCCGAGAGTTCTTTAAGAAGTTGTAGAATCCCTCACCCGAACTGTTGAAGGAGACCCTTGCAGTGGCAACAAAACTCGGCACTTTCTGGACCATCCCTACTAGCCCTACTGGGCTTATTCTTGGTGAGGACTTAACTGGAGATGCTCATATCTGGATGCATTTTGTCAAGAGTCGCATCCTGCTGACGACTCACGACACATTGGCCATGAAAGATCGGGTGATTGTTGTGGTTGCTTTGTTAAAGTTCGAGCCGGTGAATGTGGCCCCTTTAATCCTCTCTTCTATACTTGCTTGTGGGAACTGGGGGCACGCTGGCCCTTTGTTCTTTCCATCTCTGATTATGCAGGTGTGTCGGCGTACGGGAGTGCCTATGCTAAATACGGAGGCACGGGATCTTGGTGCAACTGATATCAACATCACTCGTTTCCAGCGCCGCCATGCTGGCCATGATGCTGCAGCAACACCTCAGCCTCCATCTTTTAGCCGTGCTCCTGCTACTCATTTGACTCGCTCTCCATCGACTGCTGCGGATGACACTACCGATCCAGTGTTGATCGAGCTCCGGCTACTCTGTGAAGAGGTCTGCTCCGTTCAATCCACCTGCTGCAAGAATGAGAGGTTGCTCAAGATGATGGACGATCAATTGATCATGTTTCTGCGAACCGCATCAGTGAACCGCCCTCAAGCTCCACCAAAACTACCTATGGTTTCTCATTTACTCTGATCCTCTTTGACCCTAACTCTGTTATGATTGAATTTTATTTTGCTTTTGATGGGTCTGTACCTAATACTTATCTACTTTGGTGATGATGGTGATATTTGGTGGTGTTTATTTAGGGTATTTTGCGTTGACTATGTTCGTCTTTTACTTTCTTTCCATTTGTGTCCTTAGTCTATTGGTTTTTTATTTTTGCTTACTCTGCTCTTGGTTCGATGATGATTCTTCATGCTTTAACGTTGCTTGTAGGTTTCAACAATGAGTAGTTAATTTTCATCTTTCGATTGTTCCTTAGGTTTAAATTTTTATTTCTTGAAGTGCTTCCCATCTGCTCTCGTTTTGTTTGAAAATTTGTTTTTGATAACTTCATTCCTTTGCTAGGTTGATTCCTCTGTATTAGCTTCATGATGATGTTTTGTATGTGAGATTGCTTACCTTCGATTATTTGTAGTTTCCTTGAGGCGAAAATTAGATGTTATACCACTTTGGATATGATTTAGGCCATCTTTGAATTATTTTGAGCCTTGATTGTTTCTTTCACTGTTAATTAACCCTTGCTCCATATTTGTGCCTTAGCCTTGAATTCTTTATTTCCCTATCTTTAATTGCCATCGTTTTCCTTTATTTTATTAGTTATTGACCCTCATCGTGAGCACCTTAGTGAGTTCGGCCTTTCGACATTGAGGACAATGTCCGTCCTTAAGTTTGGGGGGTCGTGCTCCCATTTCGGCTTTGTTTTATTTTCAAGTCTTGTATCTCATTTCTTTTTATTTTGGTGTGCGTAAAAAAATTAAAAAACCAAAAACAAAAAAAAATAGGAAAAAAATGTGTCGAAAAAAAAGAAGAGAAAGAAACATTGAGAGAAAAAAAAAGAGAGAGAGTGAAAATAAAAGGGGGAACTTTTTGTTTTTCCTTTTGTTTGTGTTATTTCATTTTGTGTTATAATTGGGGCACTTTTCTTCTCATTTGGGGTTGTGGTTCTAATTCTTCAAGTCCTCTAAATAAGTGGTAGAATTTACTAGTGCTCTCGAGTTAGTCACTCTATCTAAATATTCCCTACCTTAACCTTAGTCCACATTACAAGCCAATAAAGTCCTTTTGATCGTTTGTGGTGTAATTTCCATTAGTGGAGAGGTTTCTATGAGTAATTTGAAGTCAAAATGAGTAAGCATGATGATCATGAGCATTACTTGAGTTGTGGAGTTGATTTTGATCAAATTGACTAGGTAATTGTAATGATGTGATGTGCTATTTTGAGATTCAGATGCTGAAGCGTGATAGAAATGAGATGTTAAACTAGTAGGAAGAGTTTTGAAATGATTTGATGTTATTTTGATGATTGAACCCCAAGTCTTTTTCAATCTATGCTGAGAGTTGCAAGAGCATGAGCTAGCAAGATTGGGAAATCCAACTTGTTTGCCTGTTGAGTCGGTTTGTCTCTTTTTGTTGCTCGAGGATGATCAACGAGCTAAGTTTAGGGGAGGGTGATAACTCTTTGAAAAGAGTTATATTCTCTTGATTTTAGTTCATTTTGGAGAGCATTTCGTTTATGTTGAGTCGAATAAATGTTGATTTGGTCTGGTATTTAGATGTTTATGTCTCTTTATGTTTATTTAGCATTTTAAACTAAATAATAAGGTTTTTGGAAGATTTGGAGTGAAAACACCGTGCAGGAAAATTCCCCTGTTCTGAAGCCTGTGCTGGAGCAAAGAAAATGATACTATAGCATTGCGAGCTGGGCAAGTTCCCAGTCAACTCAGGTTAATAAAGGAGGATTACGTGGAAAAAATCATTTAGCTGAGCTGGGAAGTGCGAAAAAGCTGAATTTCACCCACTTTCTCCAAGGACAGTTTGGGAATTTAGCTAAAAGAGGAAACCTAGAAATTGGGGGAGGTATAAAAGCCAATTTTGGAGGAGAGAAGGGAGAGCCCCATCTTGCAATTTTCAACACACACTCACGGGAGCTCAAATTCAGTTGCAAAGAGAGAATCGAGGGGAGAAGGAAGCATTCAGCTGGAAGGAAGATCGAAGAAGAAGAGCAGCGAGTTATCTTAGCTCAACTGCCATGAAGCTAGCTTGGAACAGTGGAATCGATCCTCGTTAGAGCCGATCGACGTGGGGGGGAATCTTATCTCCATCCTTCTTATCTTCAATTTCAGTTTTGAATTATAAATTCTAAGCTCCAAGAAATGATTTTAGTTCTTACTTTTGTAAATATAAGCTAAACCCACTTGGCTTGGGCTATGGATGATGTTTGTTTATCCTTAAACTCTATGTGAAGCTTCGCTGACGGTGCATAGTTCGAATATTTGAAGGTTTAGTTATATGATCGTAGTTCTTGTGGGAACTTGAGTTGTCGATTTATGCTAGGTTGAGATTTGGGAAAATTAAGACTAAGAGTAGAAACCTCAAATATTACACAATTCATGCATAGGAATATGTGGGTTTGTGTTAGCTAAAATGCCTAAGTGATTTGTCAATAGAGCTGGATCTAATTGAATTTGAACATAGGAATATGTGGAATTAAATTAGGGAAAGCTATCTCACCTATTTTGGGAAATCTAGTTGAGAACGTAAACTTGGTTGCAATTTACTTTGTGTTGTTGCAATGCTTTAGCATACCATTCTGAAGCAAGCTAAATCCATAGCCTAAGTCATTCCTCTCATTGTATAAAGAATTTGCTGAGTTCGTTCACATAATATCTTCTCTGTTTTTCTACATCCCCTGTTCATATGATCTTTGTTAATTTTCCATTTAAATCATGCCTAGATAAATTAAACCGACCAACTTATTTGTTTCATCAATTAAATCAAGTTGAGTGTTTGTGCACCTTTACCCCTTCCCTATGGATCAATACTCGGAGGGTACTCCATTTTATTATTACTTGTGATAGTGTGCACTTGCACTAGTATGTTTCACACACGACAGCAGCTCGAGGATTCTGTTTGATGTGGCATTTTCTGGATTAGACTTGAAGGACGCCTTTGTTTGTTTCTGTTGTTGACAAACTTTGCAAACTCCTTCCTTCTTGAAGGTTTCTTTGGACAGTCCTGCAACAATGTTATTTTTGGCTATATAGTTGATAGTTTTGAAGTTTAAGTGCGTTAGCCTTTTGTGCCATAACCAGTTGGTTTCTTCTTTGTTGAACGCAATGAAGACTGAAGCTTGCTGACCAATTTTGCAATCTACAATGTATAGTCTACCCTTTCTGACCCCTTTAAGCTTTACATCTCCATTGGTTTTGTCAGCAATCTCGCAACCTGTATCAATGAAGGAAACAATATATCCATTTTCACTTAGCTGGCTGATGCTCAGTAGATTTTGCTTGAGGTTGTCGACGAGGGCCACATTGATGATGTGCATTCTATTTTGCTCAATGCACCCTCTCCTGATTACTCTAGCCTTTGAGTTGTCACCAAAGGAGACTGAAGGTCCTCTAATCTTCTGCAGATCGGTGAATATGTCTTCATCTCCCTTCATGTGACCTGAACCTCCGTTGTCTAGGATCCACTATTTTAACTTCTTCATTATCTTTCTTTCTGAGCACTGTTCCTGCAAAATGAAGAAATTACTTTTTAGGTACCCGATCAACTGCAAGTCCTGCTGGATTAGTTTTCTGGATCATTCCCTTTAGAATCCTGACTTTCGTTATTTTGACAACTTTCTTGTCATCACAGTTTACTACCTTTCCCTTCCCATTGGAGTAATGCATAGAATTTGAATGGAAATGTGTAGTAGTGTGCTGAGCATTCATAGTCTTTTGAAAACAATATGATTTTGACTCTCGCCTCAGGTAGGTATTCCTTCTACTTGGAGTGTATACTTGCTTCCTTGCAATCTCAGCAGATTGCTTAGCCTTATTAGGATATATATGAACCTTCCTAGTCAATGGAACTGTCTGCTAGGTTTCATATATTGACTTTATTGACTTCCTATCAGCAGATGTACATTCACTTAGTCTCTGCTGATTGGGCAGCTGGGGATTGTTAGTCTGCCAGCACTTTTGCTCAGCAATCATTGCTGATTTAGCATATTCCCCTTTGTCTTGCCTAGCTGTATGCTGAACCTTCCCGTTTGCTGGAACAAAAATTATTTTCTTTGATCGAGTCGATTCAGCATTGCTTGATTCTCCTTTTTCAAATCCGATCCCAGCATGGTTACTCGTACTTCTTTGAATACTCAAAATGTCATCTAAATCTCTCCTGCTTTTTGGAAATTTACACTGGCATGAATTTTGCACAGAGTTTTTGTTTTTTAAAATCTCATTCTCCCTTTTTAAACTATCAAAATTTTTACTGAGTGAGGAGAATTCAGTTTCGAGTTTTAAAAATTCCTCATCAATTGACCTAGATTGTTCAATCTCATTGGTCAAGGTAGAAAGTTGTAATTTCAGCGAGGAGTTTTCATGTATCAAAGCATCTTTTAAAGCACGAAACTCTGAGAATTCTTTCAGAAAGTATTCTACAGTTGTATCTCATGATTCTGAGAAACATGAATCAACAGTATCATGCAATTTATCTGATGTAGATGCAATATACATAATAGAGTTTGTTACCTACTTTCTTGTGGCAACTAGAGCTTATTTCCTTATTTGCTCTTCGTTATCGTCAGCCTCTTCATTAATGCGAGCCATGAATACTATGAGGACATCCTCTTCATCTTCAGATGAATATCCTTCATCGTCGTGGTCTGGGATGTCTGGTATTTCTGTCCTAGTTAAAAGAGCTTTAGCAACGGCCTTTGATGTGCGCTTTTTGAACTGCTTTGTTAATCTCTCCCTTTCATTCGGATCCAGTCGAGGACACTCGAACTGTAAATGATCTGGCAATTTGCACTCATAGCATGTTCTTGGTATCCTTCTTGCTGTCCCGCTATCTGCAGGTTGGCTTTGTTAAGATTCTTCCTTCTTCTCTTTAGCCTTTAGCAGCAGCTTCTGAAGTCTGTTCATCTGCTCCTCCAGCTCGCTGACTGAGCATTCCTTCTCTTTGACTTCAGATCCACTGGTTGATGTGATCTCCTTCACAGGGTTAGGCTGAGCGGGGCGATCTGAGTGGAATGGCTTCTTTGTCTTCCACTTATGTATGTCTCTTTTCACAAAAAATGTTGCATCCTCTCGGTGGTCTTTGATAAGCTCATAATTATACTCACTTATCCATATTTTTCTCCATTGTTTCAAGTGCTTTATGTTATGTTTTTACATATTTTTGTGCATGAGTCTACTTTAGAGGGTGTTATGCCTTTGATGGGTGATTTTTGTAGGTTTTAGGCCAAATTCATTGGAAATCCATACCAGAAGCAGATGATGTTCAAAGGAACAGTGACGACTTCTTCCACAGATGGAATCTGAGCTAATGGAGCACATAGTTTGAAAGATCTTTGAGATAGCTTTCCAACGCAACTGGAATCGGGTCAATCGAAGTTCGGGAGAGGAAGTTATGGCCAAAACCGTGAGACTGCGCAGACAAATGTTTCTGTGTCGAGAGACAGGATTTGTGTCTACCGAAACAGAGGTCAAAACATTCCTGTCGATCGAAATTCTTTCTGTCGATTGAAACAGAGGTCAAAGTTGCAGAATCAACAAAAATTCAGCCCAGATTTCAATCTTGAAGATTGTGTCGATCGATAGCCTGCCTGTCGATCGACACAGATGTCCGAGAAGGCTATTTTTGGCCTGTTTTGGCAGTTTTTGCTATCTTTTCCCAATACTCAAATTAGGTCTTTTACCCCTCTATAAATAAGAACTCAACTGCACGAAAATTGTACATCTTTTATTCTTTATTGCACTTAGAATAATTGAGCTTTTGGAGTTTTTACAAGACATTCAAGGTTCCTCTTTATTTGTAAGTTCTTTAATAATATGTTTGCTTTAATTCTAGTCATGTTTTGTGGCTAGAACCCTAAACAGGTTCTAGGGTTATGATTTCTTTTCTGATGCATGTTTAATTGATATCAACTCTTCAAGAATGGATTAATTCCCTGATTTAATTTTATAATCTAGATTAAAAGAAGGACCGAGAGGTGAATTGAGATCTAGGTTTATAGTTTATAATTGATGGATCGAGAGATGAAAATTATTAATAGGAAGAGAGAATTAATTGTGTTTGTTTTCTGTCTCAAAAGGAAGAAACCTACATAGGAATAATTAGATAATTATGAGATTAATTAATTTGGTGTTCTTGAAACCGAGAGGAGATAGTCACTAATTAATAATCTAGGATTAAATTGCCTAACCAAGGAATTTAATCCACAAAAATCTAGTTTTTCCCCATTGCTGAGTTGATTGATATTTACATGTTGATGATTAGGATATCTGCCCTAGGATCTGTGTTTCTCTTTATTGTTTCCAAAACTCTTTACTTTCTTGCAATTGTTATTTTCAAATTCACCAACAAAAACTCTTCTAAAGATTGGTTAACTCAAACAACGAATTGATAAACTGTGTCCAGTACATGAGATAATTTCGTCGCACTATCCCTGTGGGTTCGACATTCCTTTGGGTCTATAAATTTATTTGTTGCTGTATTTTATAGTTCGATCAAATTGGCGCCGTTGCCGGGGATAGTTAGATTTTGTCTTGTTATTAGATTATTTTGATATTTTCTCGATTGAGGTTTTTTTTCTGTTCGCGTGCGTGTGTGTGAAATTTTCGCTTCTGTTTCGATCGACACAGAGCATCCGTGTCGATCGACAGCCTCCCTGTCGGTCGACACAGAGACTTTTTCTTGATTTCTTTGTCTTCTCTTCAGGTGTATGCACACAAGAGCTCGGGGGAAGAATCTTGAAGCATTCGATTAAGAAATTGAAGCTACCTGTAGGAGAAACAAAAGCAAAGGAAAGAGCAAGGAAAGAGAGATTGAGATGGAGCCACCACAAGAAGCACAATTTCAAAACATGACTCCCGAGGAGCACAGACAGTTCATGAATGAGGTCCGACACCATAGGGATCAACACCAAGCTGCACAGATCATTCAAGCAGAGCAGGCTGCCAGACTGACAGCCCTGGCCAATGAAGGAAACAACGAAAGAAGAATTGTGGTGCCCCAAAGATCCATACTTGATAGCTTCCTTCCACAGAGAGAGGAGCCGGGATTCCAGGTTGGCATTGATGCCAACAACTTTGAGCTGAAGACAGGCCTGATTCAGATGGTCCAGCAAAACCAGTATGCAGGGAAGGCCATTGAGGACCCGTACGGCCACCTCAGTCAATTCATCGAGGTGTGCGACACAATCAAGCAGAACGGAGTGCCTCAAGACACCATCCGGATGCGGTTATTTTCTTTTTCTCTCAGGGATGAGGCCCGATCTTAGTTTGCTCGTTTGGACAAGAGCAAAATTGCCACATGGGCACAACTCCGAGCAGAGTTCCTCACCAACTTCTTCCCGCCCAGTGTCATCATGAAGAGGAAGTCCAACATCACTCACTTTAGCCAGAAGTACAATGAGACCCTCTATGAAGCTTGGAAGAGATACAAAGAGTTGTTGAGGATGTGCCGCGGCCATGGGATTGATCTTGAGATGCAGGTATGCCATTTTTATGAAGGATTAACCCCTCACTTAAAAGAATTGGTTGATGCTTCAGCTGGAGGACTTCTCATGAAGAAAAGTGGAGAAGAGGGGATGCAACTTCTTGCAGACATGGCCCTCAACAGTCATCAATGGCCTACTGAAAGGCAGAAAGCAGTCAAGGCAGTGACCACTACTCCCGAAATTGATGTGGTGGCCGAAGTGAAGAAGCTTAGAGAGGAGTTCAAGCAGTTGGAGGCCGGTAGAGCTTCGGTAGCAGCTATTTCAGATCCCAATATGGCAATCGTTCCTATTGAGGCCGACTACATCTACCAAGGAAGCAGTTCGAGCACCTCCAATACCGCTGAAGTGAACTACGCCAATGGAGGTTACAACAACAACAACTACCGAGCCAACAATCAAGGGTACACTTACAGTGCTAAGAACTATCCTGGTTTTTCTTATTCTAACCCTTATGCAGCTGAGAATCCTCCACCGGGGTTCAGTGTTGGAGCCGGGGGATAGATTGTGGAGAAGAAGAAGTTAGTGCTGGAGGAGACACTTGAAAATTTCATCAAAAGCTCCGACAATAGGTTTGGCAAGGTGGAAACTGAAGTGAAGAACATGTCCACTCACATGCAGCATATGACAAAGCACCTTCAGATGCTCGATGCACAGTTCAGTCAGATTTCCACTGCTATGAGCAATCAACACAAGCCAGGTCAGCTCCCCAGCACCACAGAAGTCAATCCTGAGAAAGCCAAACAGGTCAATGCCATTTCCTTAAGGTCCGGTACGAGGTACGAGGGTCCTAGCATGTCCAAAGATGATTTTGGGGCTGAAAGAGAGGAATTCCCTGCAGAAGATACCTCTGTTTCGATCGACACAGAGTCTGTGTCGATCGACACAGTGGCCGGGGAGAGCAGCAGAGGTCGACAGGGCAGCAATTCGACCGACAGGGGGGATGCAGCCGTTTCAATTGACACCCCCCCTGTCGAGCGACAGGCAGGACAAAAAGGAGCAGTCGACAGACAGACAGCCAAGGAGCCACATGGAGCTGAAAATTCAAAGAAGAAAGGTGATCCAATTCCTCCAATGCCCTTTCCCCAGAGATTTGCAAAGAAGAAGGAAGACTCCAAGTTTGCTCGATTTGTGGAGAATCTCAAGAAGGTCAACATCAACATCCCCTTGATAGAGGCTCTCCGCGAGATTCCCGGCTACATGAAGTTCTTGAGAAAGTTGATGAGCGAGAAAACGCCGGTAATCGAAGATCAAACTATTTCAATTCATGAGCAGTGTAGTCTTCTTTTGCAGAAACAGGTTCCAACCAAGAGGTCCGATCCGGGATGCTTCTCTATTCCGATCGAGATTGGGGGGAAGGAGTTTAGGAATATCCTCTGCGACACAGGAGCCAGGATCAACTTGATGCCATTTTCAGTCTTCCAAAAGCTGCAGATAGGCGAGATGAGGCCAACCTCAATCACTCTTCAGATGGGTGATCGCTCAATTTCTCGACCAAGGGGAGTTGTGGAAGATGTTTTAATTCGTGTTGGTCATTTAATTTTCCCTGCTGATTTTGTTGTTTTGGATATGAAGGAACAGCATGGAATGCCAATGATCCTTGGAAGAGAGTTTCTGAAAACAAGTGGTGCACTGATAGACTGCCGAGGTGGGGAGATTACATTTCGAGGAAATGATGAGACAATCACCTTTGTGATTGATCAAAGCCAAAAGGAAGCTGATTGCAATAACATCTCCACCACCACTGAGGAAGATGAAGAAGCCGCTGAGATCGAATGTGAGCGCAAAAATGGGATGGCAAAATTGCCAATTACACCATCCTCTTCCAAGCTCTCCACTGTTATTCGTGATCGGATGGTCTACATGATCGATGCAAGGGGGCGGCGAGTCTGGACCCGACCTCCTTGGTGAAGGATCCCTATCGTCGAGCCATGACAATAACTAAGGCACTGAATGGGAGGTAACCCATTGTTTTACTTGCTTTATTTCATTTGTTTCTCTAATTTTTGTGTGTTGTTTATTTTGAAGACAAAAAAAAAAGAAGAAAAATTCGGAGCTCTGTTTCGATCGACACACAGGGTGTCGATCGACACAGAGGCGGATCGACAGAGCACTTCGTGCCAGCCCTTGGGTCGACAAGAAAGCTCTGTGTCGATCGACAGGGCCCCTGTCGATCGACACAGAGTGCCAGTAGCCACCAAATTCTGTCTTCCGCATTCTGCAGCCTCCGGTGGATAAAAAGTCGATGTCTGAGATCGACAGTCAGGTACCGTTCTTCTTCTTGTCTGATTTTCAAACTTTTTCTTACTCTCCGATTTTGAAATAAGTATGGGGGGATGTGGACAAGAAGTTGAACTTTTATCCTTTATCTTTATTTGCTTTCCTGTTTTATTTGCTTTTACTTGCTTTATTTGGTTTGTTTAAATTTTTGCAAATAAAAAAAATATAGATATTATGTGAGAAAAATCTTTAAGTAATTGAACCCTCTAGCATTATATGCGATGTTTGGAATTGATCTTTGATTAGTTGAATTGATTTCAATTATGGTTGATTTGCCCGTGAATGTAGAATACCGCATGATAGGGTCTAATTGAAACTTACACTTGCATGATGTTTGAGTGGATTGAAATTGACTAAGGAAGAATTTTTGAACCCAAGTGAGTTTTTGAGCCTTTATTTGTTCATGAGAGATTCGCACGTATGTTTTCGTTTCTCTAGAACTTGCTTTTGTTCTGTTTTGAGACTGCATAGTGTGCACAAGGATATAAAATGATCTTAGGCCATCTTTGTTAGCCAAATTATCCCAAACACTGTCCCTTGTAATATTTTTATCCCTAGATTAGCCCCTTTGAGCCTGTTGTTTTTCTTTCTTGGTCAATGAGATAAGGAAACATTGTAGTTCTATCTTGTCTATGAGAGTGTACTATGAGAAAGGTGATGTGTATCCTGTCTATAGGATTTGGGTGAAATAAGGGTAATTTTTATAAGTGGATGAGAAATTCTTAAAGTGGTTTACAAAAGAAGGTTGGGCTCTAGGAAAAAAAAATTATTTGTGTCCTTATAAGCTCAAATCATTAAATAAATTTCTAAGAGCATAAAAGGACTAGAAAAAAATTGAGCCTTGATTTGTGTTGAAATTTTTAGGAGAATGGTGGATGATGAGAAGATAGTGGTTGGATTTGTTGATAGCTAACTCAATTGGTTTAGTCACTTGACCATATTTCCCTACCTTTCACAAAAAGCCTACATTACAACCTTATCAAAAGTCCTTTTTTATTCTTGAATTGTGTGCACAAATAAGCAGTGGAGATTTTAGAACTCTTGCAAGCCTATGGTAGAAATTTCTTCATACATGTTGTGAGTGCTTTCATTTGAAATCTAAACACTTGTGTGATGAGCGATACACTTTCCCGTGAGTCTTCCGAAGTTGATGAATATCTTATCTCTTTCAAATTGTTTGTGTGATGTGGATTGATGAACCTTGATTGTGATGAATCTTGTGAGGCATTGCACTTTCAACTGCTTGAGATTTCTTTCTTCTTTTCTTCGATTGAGGATAATCTAATATTCAAGTTTGGGGGGTTTGATAAGCTCATAATTATACTCACTTATCTATATTTTTCTCCATTTTTTCAAGTGCTTTATGTTATTTTTTTACTTATTTTTGTGCATGAGTCTACTTTGGAGGGTGTTATGCCTTTGATGGGTGATTTTTGTAGGTTTTAGGCCAAATTCATTGGAAATCCGTACCGGAAGCAGATGATGTTCAAAGGAACAGTCACGACTTCTTCCACAGATAGAATCTCAGCTAATGGAGCACATGCTTCGAAAGATCTTCGAGTTAGCTTTCCAACGCAACTAGAATCGGGTCAATCGGAGTTTGGGAGAGGAAGTTATGGCCAAAACCATGAGACTGCGCAGACAGATGTTTCTATGTCGAGAGACAGGAATTGTGTCGACCGAAACAGAGGTCAAAACATTCCTGTCGATCGAAATTCTTTCTGTCGATCGAAACAGAGGTCAAAGTTGCAGAATCGACACAAATTCAGCCCGGATTTTGATCTTGAAGGTTGTGTCGATCGACAGCCTGCCTGTCGATCGACACAGATGTCCGAGAAGGCTATTTTTTGCCTGTTTTGGCAGTTTTTGCTATATTTTCCCAATACTCAAATTAGGTCTATTTCCCCCCTCTATAAATAAGAACTCAACTGCACGAAAATTGTACATCTTTTATGCCTTATTGCACTTAGAATAATTGTGCTTTTGGAGTTTTTACAAGACATTCAAGGTTCCTCTTTATTTGTAAGTTCTTTAATAATATGTTTGCTTTAATTCTAGTCATGTTTTGTGGCTAGAACCCTAAACAGGTTCTAGGGTTATGATTTCTTTTCTGATGCATGTTTAATTGATAT
>JAPKLW010003259.1:0-46334 GCA_026898455.1 Plectranthus barbatus
GATAAAAACTACTCAACGATTAATTTTGCCTAGCTATAAGATCTTTGTCGTAGTATCCCGGTACTCTAGCAGGCGAAACGGAGAAGAACCTGGATTTGATATTTTATTCTTTGTGTGGTTGAGAGTTTAATTCATTTGAACTTTTAGCCGCATCAAAGGTATGCAAGTGAGTTGATAGAAACTCATTGTCTCATTGAGAATATGTTTTTCCATCATATTTTATGGATACTAATTATATTGTTATTGTTATGTCCCATTGTAATTTTAACTTTTACCATTTCCAGGTGATGACTTTGGTACTGCTGGATCTTCCTGGCCTGCTCTTCTTCTCCACATATACTCTTCTTGTTCTTTTTTGGGCAGAGATATATCATCAGGTATAACTTAGTTTTCTAATAGGATTTTGACAAGTAAAGATTGAGTATTTATAGTGTAATAATAACTGTTAGGAATGCATATCTATCCCAATTTAGAGTTGTTCTAACCTGATAATCTTTGTGAGCTGCAAATGCGGTTATGCCACTTGAGGAATCACCAACAATTTTATCCTTCCTATTTTTTGGGCTAGAAATCTTCCGACAGATAAGACTCCTAAGTGGAGTATAATCAACATATGTTTGTAACTCATGAAATTCGTAGGATGAAGATGAATTAACAACTAATAAATTCGTGTGGTTATATGCATATAGTTCAAGTTATGCTACATGTATATTATTTTTTGGATATCTTATATCCCATGGGCATGATGTGATAGTTTTATGGAGTTGAAATTACATTTTTGCATCACATAAATCACCTTGAACTGCATTTTTATATCTAACAATAATCACTAGGCTTGCTTCCACTGAATTCAGAAGTAAGATAGATTTATTTCTTTTTCTTGTAATTTTTAATGTAATTTTATTTTGTCCCTATGAAGCGCCTCTTTAGTCATTGTTCTGATTAGTTGAGTCTATTTATCATTATGCATCTACCGATGTAATTAAACATTCTTTTTTTTGCTTTTTTGTTTAACAGTTCAAAATGAGTTCTGTTGGGGAAATTGATGATGTGCGCAAGGAATGAGCCGACTGTGTTCAAGAATATGCATGATGGACAAGTATTTACTTTGTATTTTCGGATAATGATAGATAAATATTTACTTTGTAGTTTTGGATATTTTATATTTTGATATATTGATTGACAAATACTTCAGGAATATTGTTGATGACTTGTGATTGCTAATGAAAGTTTTAATTATATTTTAGTGGATTTCATGATTTCAATTTTTGTTTACATAATAGTTTACAAACATGTTTTATATTAATTTTATAAATAATTTTTAATTTATTAATCTATGACAACGATAAATATAGAGGCGTTGTCGTTTAGAATGTGAAAAATCGTTGTAAAAAATGTAAATAACAACACCCACATTTGTGAATTGACAATGGTTATAAACCGTTGTCATATATATGTACAACAACACTTAAAAATTGTTGTCGTAGGGGGGGTATCTACGACAACACAACCTACGTCTACACTCCGACTATAGCTACGACAACGGTTTTTAACCGTTGTCGTTCTACAATTTTCTTGTAGTGTTGACATGTCCCACTCGTACTCTTTTGATCAATTCGACATACTCCGAAGTCCGAGTCTGAATATCCAATGAGTGTGAGACCATCTGCTCTTGGATACCAAATTCCTAAGGATTCCTTTCCATTTAGATATCTCACAATCCTTCGTGCATACTCCATGTGCAATTTCTTTAGATTTGCTTGATATTTGGCACATACTCCCATAACATACGAAATATCTGGCCTGATGGCCGTTAGATATAACAGAGAACCAGTAATACCTCTGTATGTTGTGGGGTCTACGGATTCCCCTACTTCGTCCATTCATATTTGACATGTTGTGCTCATGGGAATCCGCAGTGTCTTCGTCTTTGCTAGTCAACATGCAGACTTGCATTCACTGAGAGTAGTAGGTCCAGCAATATGAGAGGCCTATGCTGAAAGCTAGGACTCAACATACGATTATCTGATATACCCCTTAATTTCTGAGTACTTTGGATAACAGAGCTTGCTTAGAACTTGGACTCAACATTCAATTCTTTGATCGGATGTGAACTTTAGCATTCCTTGGACCTTTAGGTGTTTATTTGCTGAGAGCTTTGACTCAGCATTCCACTTAGTCTTGGAGGGCCTTTTTATTCCTTAGACAATGAGCATCTGTTGAGAGCTTGGACTCAGCAGCCAATGAGAGTATGCTAAGATAATTTGCTTAGCTGCCTACAGATATCTGCAGAGAGATTAGACTCAGCAGCCTTCGGGGTTCTACTGAGAGCTTGGACTCATAAGAAGAAACAGACTCTTAATAAAATTTTGATCCTGATGGAGCAAAGAGTCTTCTTTTACTCAGATTGCTGAGAGCTTGGACTCTGCACTTACCGGATATTTGCTGAAAGCTTTGAATTCAAAAGTTCTTCTAGACTCTTTTGATTCCTTGAGTCTTTAATGTTCAAGAGTCTATACTGAGAGCTCACACTCAATAATCGTCGGTAATTTGGTGAGAGCTTGGAGTCAACATTCAGCAGAGAGTGGTTTGCTTGAAAAAAAAAATCTCGTTTCAACTATCAGGCACTAAACTTCCGTCTTTATGTTGGAAAGACCTTTGAGAAATTCTTATCTTCTGGTTTTCTTTAATTTTTGAATTTTTTAGCAGGAAGATCAGAAGAACTGTAGATAGGATTCTGTTCACACAAGGAGTGTAGTTACCTAACATTTTGGGCTAGACAATTATATTGTTTAAGACAACAAAGTGTTGTCATCAAAACGAGCATTTTATTGATATAATTGATTTACAAGAGTTACACTTCGAAAAGTATAATACTACAAGTTTACAATGATCAATTTGTCTTCAGACTGCTCCAAATAACGCCTTTGCTAGATCTGCTCCTTCTAGGTCTTCTCCCGAGTTCATTGTTGCAAGTCACCCCACTTGCGCTGCAATGTCCTGCTGGCTGAGAGATATCCAGCTTCAAATTCATTTTCTACCTCCTTGAACTTGCGCTCCTGCTTGGGAATCTGCAGTGTCTTCGTTTTTTCTTGACAAAATTTGTTGATGAGATTCTTTGTATACTTCTTCTGGTGAATGAAGAAGTATAAGTTAGTCTGCATAAGTCTGGCAAACTTTTTGCATAGTGTTAGATTTCTTGATCCAAATATGATGTCATCGGCATAAATTTGGACGACCAGTATGTCTTCAACATCCTTGATAAAGAAGAGTGTCCTATCGATCTTCCCTTTCCTAAATCCGTTCTTTAGCAAAAACTGTGAGAGTGTCTCGTACCAAGCTCTTGGGGCTTGCTTCAGACCATAGAGAGTTTTCCTTAATCTGTACACCTTGTTTCCGCATTCAAATCCTGGAGGTTGCTCCACGTCGACTTCCTGCTTTAGATCACCATTCAGGAATGCGCTCTTGATCTCCACTTGAAAGATAGTAAAACCGTAGTGAGCAGCATATGATAGGAATAACCTGATTACTTCTAACCGAGCTACTGGAGCAAACGATTCATTGAAGTCTATTTTTTCGCACTCCACATATCCTTTGGCAACGAGTCTTGCTTTGTTGTGGACGATGAGTCCAATTTTGTCATGCTTGTTCTAGAATACCCATGAAGCCCATTATACCTAGGAAGTGGGATAAGCTAAATGTTCGTAATGCAAGAAAACCCACCTCAACAGCTAAATCTGAACTTTATAGACAGTCAGTTTCATTTCCAGATTCTAGAAATCCGAGGTTCCCAACTCATAATTCGTATGAGAAGAGAACTTATTCGTATAGGAAGAGCACCTATACCAGGTCTCATTCCAACCATTTCTCTACTTTACGGACTAGGAAGACTGTACACTCCGGACTAAGTGTCCGTGAACCTAACCAAAACTCAGTTTCAAGAAGGACAGTGGAAGTTAGTTCCTAGAAACCCAATTTCAGGAAACTTAGTTTCTAGAAAGGTTTCACACACTCACTCTTTTCATTCCAACTTGCAAAGAAACTGCATCAATTATCGAAAGTGGAAGAGAAAGGGAGAAGAAATTGCGACACCTAGATATAAGGTGATGCAAGTATGGATTCCCAAAGGTTGGATCAATAAGACTAACCCTGTAGGACCCGCAGAAACAAGGGAACCTTTTGTCTAACCTTGTTCGTTTTGCTGGTACATGGTCACTAAGGTCAACTCAAAAAGAAGAAAAGAGCATGGATTTTAGATAGTAGATGTCCAACTCATATGATCGGTGACAACAATCTCCTTTCAAATCTGAGAATGTCAAGAGGACCACTTATCAGTTTTGGAGATGACTCAAAAGGGAGAGTAATTGGCAAATGATGCTTGGAATGCAATGGAATCATCATCAACAACATATCCTTAGTCACCAACCTCAACTACAGTCTTCTGAGTGTTAGTTATCTTATCAAGTCTAGATATGATGTGACTTTTGCCGAAGAAGAAAGCTGGATCAATGACAAAGACTTCAAGGAAACTGTGCTGAATGGTGTGAAGAAAGGAATTCTCTACTATATGGATTAGGAGAGCGGAATGCCTGACACATGCCTAGTTGCAACAAGCTCATCCCAAGAAGAAGTCAGCTAGATATGGCATAAGAGAATTAGCCATTTGAATTACCAGTCAATCAGACATTTTGCAAAACACAAGCTTGTGGAAGGCCTACCATAAGTCAGTTTTAAGAAGGAAGAAGGTGTCTGCAGAGCGTGCAAGATGGGAAAACAAACTAGAGCATCATTCAAGAATCAAACCATCATAGCAAGCACATATAGGATCCTAGAGCTACTTCATACTGTTCTATTTAGACTAGTCAAGCTGCCTACCATTGTAGAAAAAATAGTCACTCTCGTTGTGGTTGATGACTACTCCAGATATACATGGGTAAGGCTACTGAAGAGCAAGGATGAAGTGAAGCTTCAACTTCTAGAGCACATCATTCAAGTGCAAAAAAGCTAAGGAGTCACCATCAAAAGAATCAGATCTGACAACGGGACTGATTTTTGCAATGGTCCACTGATGGACTTCTGTGTTGATGCTGGCATTGCTAATGAGAAGTCAGCTGCAAGGAAGCCCCAGCAGAATGGTCATGCCGAACGAAGAAACAAAACACTAAAGGAGGCGGTCAGGACAATTCTTGCTGAAGCTGATTTAAAATAAGGTTACTGGGGAGAAGAATTGATGACGGCGTGCTATACGCAGAATAGGAGCACAATCAACAGTCGCCATCACAAAACCCCGTAAGAAATGGTCGTAAGCTTTCTATAGCTCATCTTCGTGCTTTTTGTTCTCCAGGTTACATCCATAACAATGGAAAGTCAAAACTTAATACTTTCAATCCCAAGGCAGATGAAGGTGTGTTCCTCGGATATGGACATCCTTCATACAAGGGCTACAAAGTACTCAACAAGACAACCAAACTTGTGGAAGTAACAAGCTGTGTTGTTTTTGATGAGTCTATCTTAGTGCACAAGACTTTGAAAGATCTGGAACTTGGTGATTCTGCACTAAAAAATGAATGTGAGAAACTCATGCTGATAAAGAAGATCCAAATCAAGTTTCGCAGACTAGATCAATCGTTAATCACACAAGTATTCCAGATGAGGAAGTCGGTGATGAAATAGACCTAACTAAGGCCTTTGGTTCATTGTCAATAAACTCAAGCATCAATCAAGGTGGAACTTCAGGAGATCAAAATAGATCTCAGCTTGAAGGCCAAACTGGAACAGAGTTGCCAACCAGTGGTGCGTCAACATTGGAGAAGAAGACTCCAGCCAAGGTGAGTTAGATCAAGTTTCTGTATCGGGAGTAGACAGTACTGAGTATCCTAAAGATTTCATCCAACCTGTTGAAATTACCCAGCTCTAGAATTCGAAATGGTTGAGAAACCATCCCGAGGAAGTCGTGCTAGACAGTGTTGCCAATACAGTTCACACGAGACAATGGAGCACTTTGCTTACTTGTTTTATATCTCAGGAATCAGAGCCAATAAAGATTGGAGATGTTCTGCAATCAACTGTCTGGCTCAACGTTATGCAAGAGGAGCTTGTTGAGTTCAAGAGAAATGAAGTTTGGTAGTTGGTGGATCGACCAAATCATTAGTCAGTTATTGGCACGAAATGGGTCTTCAAGAACAAGAGAGATGAAATAGGGAATATAGTGATGAATAAAGCAAGGTTGGTCGCAAAAGAATATTCTCAATATGAAGGGATCGACTTTGAGGAAACTTAAGCTTCTATGGCCTAACTTGAAGCTTTTCGTCTATTCCTTGCTTATACTGCTCACAACGACTTCACAGTTTTCCAGATGGATGTGAAGAGTGCCTTTCTAAATGGGGAGCTCAAGGAAGAAGTGTATGTGGAATAGCCCCCAGGCTTTGAAGAAGGAAATCAAGTTTAAAAACTGAGGAAGGCTCTCTCTAGGTTGAAAGAAGCTCCTAGAGCTTGGTATGAGATGTTGTCTCAGTTTCTCCTCAAGAATGGTTTCTGTAAATTAAAAATCGACACAACGCTGTTAAGAATTAAAGATGGATCAGACATCCTTCTGGTGCAGATCTACGTTGATGAAGTTGTGTGAAAAGTTTGCCAAACTGATGCAGGGCAACTTCCAAATGAGCATGATGAGCAAACTGACTTACTTCTTGGGTCTTCAACGCATTCAGTCCGAATGAGGAATCTTCATCAATCAGAAGAAATATACCAAGGACTTGATCAGAAAGTTTTGTCCATAGAAGACCAAGCCCTTGAGGATTCTGATGAGCCCAAGTGCTCAGATCAATCTTGATAAAGAAGGCGAAAAAGTCAACCCAACAGCATACAGAGGCATTATTGGGTCACTCTTATACTTGACTGCCAGTAGGCCAGATATCTCCAACTCAGTTGGAATATGTGCGAGGTTTCAAGCTAATCGAAAGAAGTCGCACATGGAGGCTGCTAGAAGAATACTCAAATACTTCAAAGGGACAGAGTCACTAGGTATTTGGTACCCAAAATCTGACGAGCTTACTCTCAATGCTTATTCAGACTCGAATTTTGGAGGATGTAGAATCGACAAGAAGAGCACAAGTGGAACATGTCAGTTCCTACGTCACAAACTTGTAAACTGGTTCAGCAAAAAGCAGCACTCAGTTGCCATGTCTACAACAAAAGCCAAATATGTTGGTTGCAGCAAGCTATTGTGCTCAAGTGCTTTGGATCAAGAAACAATTGCTTGACTATGATGTCGAAACTGGGTGTGTGCCAATCTATTGTGATAGTAGCAGTGCAATGTGTATCACAAAGAACCCAGTTCATCATTCCAGAACCAAGCACAGCGAAATACGACATCACTTCATCAGAGATCATGTCGAGAAGAAGGATGTGTCCTTAGAGTACATCCGTACTAAAGATCAACTGGATGACATCTTCACCAAACCACTCCCAGATTCCAGATTTAAGGAGCTTTTCTTAAAACTTGGTCTATTGGAGTTCAATGAAATCCTTATTGTAGAAGTATGATGCTGAATAAACTGAGTCCGAGCTCTCAATTTTTTAATTTAAAAGCAGATCAGATAAAGATTAAAACTGAGTTCCAACTCTCAGTTTCCTAAACCTCGGTGTGTAACTCATCAAGAAGACTTTATACTTATGTTTGAGGATACTCCCTCACGTGGTGTCAATGAAAATTAGTATGAACCTCGTCACACAACCAATAATAGAAGAAGCTACTGCGTAAGGCATCCGAAGAAATCGAAACTTGCTCCCACAATGTTTTGAACTAATTTGTTGAAGAAAACCAAGTTCTCGTTTTCACACTTAGAAGATTTCTGAAGGACGAATGCGAAATTAAAATGAGATCCAACTATCAGTTTAGTAACCGACTCTTTGATAGTTTGGAATTTTGAAAGGCAGGATTTTTAATTCCAAAGGCAATTGTTGCGATTATATTATTACTAATCCATATTTGGTATCGATGAATCAGGATTCGACACGTAGATAACGCTCCTTCAAATGTTGCTCCAGTAAAATCCTGAACGCGCATCGCAAGGCAAGATATCTCAATCGTCACCGAATATCAAGAGATCGAAAGGTCATAAGGTACACCTACCTTATCAAATGACTTTTCTCTCTCTATAAATTGGGTTTTCCTCAGCGAAACACTTTTTCTTCTTTCTCCATTGTCGAACCCTTCCTTTCAAGTTTATACTTAGTCTTCAACCAAAACTTCCCTTCGATCTGGAAAAATGGTGTTGCAGCCCAAGCCTCCAGACATAAACTCATCACCCTTTTTGGGTGCGGTGAAAGTGGGGGAAAAGAAGTATGGGAGGTGTGAAGGGATTCGTGAACTGAATCACGAAGTCCGTTTGCCAAGAATCGTTAATTGGTATATCAAAAATAAATTGCTATGTCTATGATTATTCCTAGCATGCTCCTATTGATAATGCATAAGAGGGTTTATGCGGAATACCTGGATTGTAGAAACCTAAAGAATGAGTGCGTAGAGATTTGATCCTCGATCGTTTTCCCACGCACAATGATTTATTCCTAAAAAAAATCAAGGAATTAAACCTTATGAAAATATATAATATTTTTTAAAACCAAGAGGGAGAGAAGAAAGAAGAACCTCCGGATCTGATCTTCTGATCTGTATCCCAACTCCGATCTGAATATCTGTTGAAGATTCCCTTCGGATTCCTCGCCCGGTTGAGAAGCAGAATTTCCTCCTCGTTTCTCAGATCAGTCGATCACCACAGCTCCCAAAATATAGTTTGCTATGTGCAACATATGATCTTGTGGTGTGTTGAGATCTAAGGAACTGAGGCCAATTTATAAGAAAATACTGGACTTCTATTGGGCCTGAGTTTCATGGGCCAGACCATGGATCAGAATGCAAATGGAAAATAAGGTCTATCAATTAATTAATTCTCATATTCAACCCATAATATAATTAATTAATTAATATTTATTCATTCCACCTGAGAATCAATATTGTCCTACCTATTTGCTACAATGTTTTGAGGTACGGGTTGCATGGGCTCGGTTTATCCCCACATTTAAGGTTACAGAAATTCGTTAATTAATTTAAGCTCTGACAAGCTATTTAATTAATTAACATCTTATATTCATGAGTCAATCCACTCAAACCTTTTCACTTATGCTTGAACTTAATAAGCCTGCAGAACTTTAGCATAACGAACCTTTTGAGCTGCTCAGGGAATGCCACCATCCTATACTGGATGTGGTTACCTAGTACCGGAACCAGACAGTCATGCACAAACTGCTATCACCCAAGATATAGATATACAAGTTCAACTAGAGCCTTTCACTGCAACTCAAAGTGATACACAATTTGCATATACTTTCGTACCTTCATTTAGGTTTAGGATCTCATCAAGCCATAGAGATATGGATTCTTTTAATGTCAGATAAAAAAATCGATCTCAACTTAGGTCCTTATCAATGTGTGCCCCACACCAGCATACCAAGCCATCCAAGATAAGATGCTTATTACCGCGTATGCTGCAGCCTACACCGATAGTTTATCCTGGAACTGTCTTAGCTGTGATAACCATTTATATCTCGCTAGGTCAAACGATCCATACAATCTTCTGTGATCTACTACACACCGTATGATCTCCCTATTGATGAGATAAGAGGATAATTGCATTTGCGACACATGTTTGTTAATTCAGACAGGAGATGAACATACAACATTTATGATTCCCAGTATATTAACCAATCGACCTTGTACATAATATACCAATCATAATGCTTTTAGTATATAAATCCATCAACCTGCAAGAAACATCAGTAACTGAAGCGTGAGTGAGCCAAAAAGGATGTAGGAGGAGCAGAAGAAATCAGAAGATCTTTTCTACCATTGTCATCCTCTCCTACAAGTTACGTACCTCAAGCCTGCCAACAGTGACATGCCCACAAAGGGGCATGGCCACTAACCGGCAAAAATTCAAAATGCTTAGATGATATCCTTTAAAAAGGATCTACACTTCAACCTTTAACGGTTAATCAACAATACAAAGATTGAACGAACTCTGAGCTAAAATCATAAAGTCTTCACATGACAGAGGATCTCTCTGCTAAACTCTCTGAGTTTCTGTGTTTCCATACACAAGACTTGAGTCTTCGACTCAAGTTATATACTATGCTAACTTCTCCAAGCACGAGGCTGAAGCTGTAAAGTTGATGCTCTTATTTTGTGAATATATCTTTCTAAGATATATTCATAGAAGTCAGTTTCCAAGTGTGGGATTTTTATTCTCACGAGCGTATGCCAACCACCTATGTTCTGGGAAGAACAGTAAATATCCAACCACCAGGAAGAAGGTTGCGGGGTGCCGTCCTCACTTCAACCTAAAGACAGAATTTGCAAGGAGTTCCTAGGCGAGTGCCACAGTTGACCGAAGAACGTACGGAGGCTGGTATTTACTAAGTGAATTATCAAGACCTTGGGTCTAAAGAGTGGATGTAGGATATTGAGATCCAAACCAATATAAATATTGTGTGTTGTTTACTGTTTTACTTTTATACGTGCTCTATTTTTTTGTTTCACAAACTGACTTTTGAAAACTTCAGTACTCTTCCAAGTATTGAAGAGTATATGTTGTGAAACATAATTAACCAAAACAGACCTAAGCTTAAGTCTTCTACACACTAAACTGACTATACTTTATTTATTTCAATCAGTGCAACTATCTTTTAATACTTTCGCTGCATAGAAAAACCTTCTGATGCACATTTTAGCACTCTAATTTTGGGACAAACAACAACAGTCCCAATACTTGATGTTGTTTCAAATCCACAAGACCCTATTATTGGTACAATTTTGATGAAAGCAAAGCAAAGACTTTTCACGCAAGTCGAGCAAGAAGGTAGAAAGAAAGCCAGACAAGAAAAAGAAATTAAAATACAGCTGGACCTGAAAGAATTTCAAAAGAAGATGCAGGAGATGATCTTTTAGCAAAGAGATACCAACTTCGACCAAATCAAAGCTGCTCATGAAGAACATGTTGAGAAGAGGCAACAAGAAAAAGCAAATACTACTAAGCAGACCACTGAGAAGGACCAAGTTGCTGAGAGAGTGAAACCTAACAAGGGTAAGGGAAAGGTGGTTGCTGAAGAAGAAGTAGCTGACCGAAATCCCGATGTTGTATCTGATAAGGATTTTTCCAAAATGTTGAGGGAAGGGGCATTCAAGGATCTTCCTGCAGTGCCGGTAAGTAGAAGTTCTGGTATAGTGATTGCTAAGCAGACTCCCGCGCAAGGGTAAGGGAGTGTTGCGACTCAGATCGAACAACCCACCACAGCACAAGGGGGAAGTGGTGGTGCTGGTGTGCTGAAGATGTAGTTGTTGAAAAACATATGGTTGTGCAAGGTGGAGACCATATTGTTGAAATATTGGTTGAAAAATCCATTTTGCTGGGAAAAGATCATGTTGTTGATAAATCTGAAGAGACGAACAAGGCAGCAGCGCAAGGGGATGCTGACCTTAAAAAGAAGGATGCTGAGGATGCTGCGAATGCTGAGGATGTAAGTAAGTAGAGTGCTGCGCAAGGAGAAAGTAGTGCTGCACAACAAGTTAAGAAACCAGCAGATGAAGGAGATGCCGAAAAGAAAAATGATGAAGCAAAAGTTGCTGAGATGTCTTGCACTATCAAGAACGCTGAGTCATCTAAATCAAAATTTGATGCGGAGTTTAACAAACACTTTCTTAAATGTGTTTCTGAAAAAAGTACTTGGTATTGTTATATCTGAAGATTTACTGGCCAATATTGCTCAGACCGGAATATCTCTTGATATTATTGCTGAACCTCAACCGGGGGCGACCACCCTCAGAAAAACTGGTGAATGATTTGAAGAAAAAGTTGGAAAGTGATTTGAAGAAACAAGTGTAGGACAGGAATGAGAGGTATATTCGTACCCTAGGACTTGACCAATCTAAAGTCCCAGGATGGGCTACGACTGTAGATTTCTCGACACTTCTGAAGGACACCATTGACTCTTTATGTCAGAGGCGTGCTGGTCCTCCCTCCCCTGAAGAATATGGGATTTAATTGGACTTAATTCCAAGTAATGGGGAGGAAGTTGATATTTAGCAGAGTCTGAGGTTACTTAGGGTTCCAAAGTGGTTACTGATAAGAAATAGAAAGGGAAGGCAAGATTGACTGAAGATGTTTTTAAGGTGCCCCTCTTTGGACCGGCACACCCACAATTCAAAGCTAAGCATATTGCTGAATGGTGTCTAGCACTTTTGGTTGGAGACGAAGAAAATGTTGATCTAAACCGTTGGGCGAATGATATCTGCACTTACATTGATGCCAAGCTATCTGAAGAACTTCACGATACATATGCTCCTGAATTTGAACGAGATTCTGATTAGGTTAAGTTGTTAAAGGAGGAATTTATGAGATGTTGCAGATTTGACATTGCCACCCACGAGCTACACTATGATGATCTACCTACCTTAGTAGCTCGTTTGGTTTGAACTACTGGAGAGTTGAAGAAGATTGGGCCGATGATTGGATGGATCAGACATCCAAGAGGAAGTATACTGAAAAGCAAGTGTTGATGAGGTTGAGAAAAATCAAGGAACACTGTGCTGCACTGAAGGATCATTCTTTTCCTCCAATAATATATGCAGCGGTTGTTGGGTAGTCTTCATCAAGGATAGTGTCAAGGACTCCTGCAATGATGAAGTAGGCTGCGGCAACTGCTGAGTTGCTAGCCAGGATTGTTAAGGAGGAGGCAGACAGAATGAAAGCCGAAGAAGAAGAAAACATGAAGGAATTACGTGCCCGACTATTGAATACCCTTGCATGTTTACCAACCTGCATGGTTGTATGTGAGCCTAAGCCTGAACCTTTGAGAAATCGGTTGAAGAGGAAGTGAATATTGAGAAGAATGCTGAAGAGCAGAAAGCAGTGGAAAATGAAAGTAGTGTGAAGCCTGCGGAAGAACTACAAACTGAGAAGTCTACTGTTGAGACCTCTGCTGAACAAAACTTGAACAGAATTGCTAAAAAATTGCATTCTTCGAGCCAAGTGGTGACAACTGAGGCATCCCCGATTTTATCTATCAATCCTCTGAGTTATAGCTCTTTCCAAAGGGATGTCCAGGTTTACATTTATGCAGTCGTGGAGGGTAAGGTGGAAGCTAAGATAGAGGAGAAGGTGGATAAAGCCAAAGAAGAACTACACTCATCGTTGAAGGAATGCTTCGCATCTTTCTCCTCTAACCTTTTTGTTATGATCAAAGAGGGGCAAAATTGAAGGATGGGAGAAGAAGCTGAAAGGCTCAAAGAAGAAGAAGAAAGACAAATTTGCGTAGAAGCTCGCCGCAAGCTGGAGGAAGATCTGAGGAGACAGCAAGAAGAAGAAGAGAAGCAGGAAAGGAGGAAGAAGGAAGAAAGGGAGAGGATAAAGAGGGAAGAGAGAGATGCATTGGTGGATAGATTCATGAAGAACATTGCTCAGTCTATCAACAATCTTACCAAGACTAACGGCTCTCCAAGTGCAAAGAACGATGATGCAGATTCATCTGCATCTAATAAGTAATTCTTACTATTTCTTAAATCTTGGTAAATTTTTGTTTAGAGTTTTTTTCCTTGTACTCAAACTACTGAAATATCTAATGGAAACTTACCCAGAATGACGACAATATCTCATTGTCCAATTTTGTTTATTTGAATAGCTGAACTTACACATTTTGTGTAATCAGCGAATTGCATATGGACTGTTGAGTATGTGTGTGTGTGTTCAATTTAGTATTGCTCCGATCTCAATGTGTGAATGTTGTTGTGTGCTTGATTGTTGTTGAATTTTCAGTATTTCATTAGTCCATTCACTTGTGCTAAGTTTTTATCGAGCAATACCCTTCTTATTTTGAGGGGGAACTTTATTTTAACATTGTTGAGTATAAGGCAGTCGACATACTGAGTTAGATTTCTAGACATACTTTGTAAATTCAAGAGTCTTCTTTCCCATGATTAGTAAGTTAGATTTAGGGCTATGATCCCACCAAAAAGGGGGAAATTGATGGGAATATTGTACCCTTTTGATCTTATTGTTACTTTTATTGGTTTTGGTGCATCAAAGCAAGGTTATCTAGTCTCATGCAACTTAAAAATATATAGAAATTGTAAAAGTCATGTATAGGGTAAGTCAAATTGAGTTGTAATAGAGCTAGAAAAAGATCGTTGGAGTTTGCTAAAGGAGTCAGCAAAGTGCTTGAAAATTACAGGAAGACTCAGCAAAACACGCTAAGGTTCCTAAAGTCGCCAGCAAATGATGAAGATAAAGATGATAGAAAACACCGGAAGACTGTAGAGGACACTCAGCAGGTAACTAAGTTGCTGAAGGAATGTACCAAATAGAATGTTGGATCTCAGCAAGTTTGCTGAGATCTCACTAGACGAATAACGAGTTCAGCGGAGCATTCTTATAGCAACCAACAAGCATCTAAGGAAGTTGAATGAGACGATCTTCAATTTCAAGAGTTTAAGGAATCTCCTAAATCAAAAAGCTGATTTATGAAGAGACAAAAGGGGGATTTCCATAATTAACTTAGAGATCCGTTCTCACAAGTCGGCTAAATAAGGAAAGAGTCAATCAAACGACGAGAGACTTAAAACATCCCTGTGCTATTTCTAAAAAGGAAGGAAGTGGATTGGCTATTTTCTAGCTGTTGCACCTCTAGTACAAACTAACTTTGTTATTCGGGGGCCATGTTCTGCAGTGGTGCTTCTTGTTGATCTTCCATCTGCAGCTGTTTTTCCCCTTTCTTTGCTTTGTATTTGTTTCTCCTACAAGTTGCTTCAATTTCAGAGTCAAAGGCTTCAAGTGTTTTCCCTTTGGTCCTTGTGTTCATGCACCTGAAAAGAAAAACAACATATTAGAATTGTCAGTCTATGTCGATCAATACACGAGACATCCATCAACACGCAGAGAACATCTGTGTCGACCAACACATGAGATGTTGGTCGATACAGAGACCAACACACAACACATGCATGCGAGAAAATAAAAACTCAATCCAACAATATTCCAAACAATCCCATAACAAAATATAATCAAACTAATTCCCGCAACGGCGCCAATATGATCGATGCTAAAATTGCATACTAATTATAGCATAGAGAGCAAATTAATATATAAACAACGAGGTTATCAAACCCAAGGGAAATGTGTGGTGAATTTATTTCATGTAGGACACAATTCATCAAATATTTGTTTGATAAATTCCAAATTTGAGAATAGTTTTGTTTGCAGAAAATAACTTTTGAATAAAATCAAATAAATAATAACATAGATCCTAGAGAATTCAACGAATCCAATCAACATGCAAAAAACAATCAATCCAAACCCCAAAAAATAATTCTGGAGGAAAATCTGATAAGGTTAAATTAATTCCTTGTTTGACAATTAAAACATAGATTACTAGCAAGTGAATTTTACCTTTTGAGTCTCAATAACAACAAACTAATCAATCTTGATAAAGATACAAATTAAACCCTACAATTCAATCTTCCTTTTGAGACAAAACAATCATATCAAGTTCTCTCTACCTATTGTTAATTATCTCCTCTCGGTCTCAAATTAATAACTAACAACTTGATTAAATCTTGATTTCTCGATTATTCAACTAAATTAGATTTTAGAATTAAAACCAAAGAACTTGAACCAATTTGATGAGGGTTGGACTTACTTGAATTACAACATTCAAATAAGATGAATAAAAACCTAAAACCTGTTTGGGTTTCTAGCAAGACATGCTAAAAACAAACATTGAAACAAGAATAATAAATTGCATTAAGAACTTACATGAGAAATAAGAACAAAAATTCAAGTTTCCAATCTTCAAAGCAATAAAGATAAAGTAATTATAAATTAAAGTAAAAACTTAAATTTAAAGTAAATAATATGTTGAACCCCCTTCATCTAGACCTAATGCATGAGTATTTATAATGGTATGGTTAGGTCTTGAGGTAGGGAAAGGTATTCTTGGAAAATACAAGTCTTGAATCTAACTTGAAAGATTGTGTTTCCTTCCAGACTTGCTCTGTATGTTAACCAATATGCCCGGCGTCGGTCGACACAGAGATTTCATGTTGCAAGAATTTGCCCATTTCGACCCTCCGGTGCATTCTCACGGTTTTGGCCATAACTTTTGCTCCCGAACTCTAATTGACCTGATTCTAATTGAAATGGAAATCTAATTTAAAGACCTTTCTATTTTTATGTTCCATTAACTCAAATTCCATGTGTGGAAGAAGTAGTGACTGTTTTATTGAACATCTACTACTTTTGATACGGGTTTTCAGTGAATTTGACCATAAACATTCATAAATACACCACCACAAGCATGATACCCTCCAAAATAGACTCATTCTCATTTATTGACCCTAACCTAATGCAAATGCATGAAATAACAAAGAAAACAATGTGATAAGTGAGAAAATACGAGCTTTTCAAAACACAAGTTAATGCACTAATTACCAACACAGTAAAAGAGCCTCGTCATAGTGGGAGGGCACTCGGCAGCCCAAACGGTATATGATTGTGGGTGAGTCTTTGAATTTGTCCCTAGAAGACGAACTTCATGATATTGTCCCAAGGAATTCCGATGAAGCTGTGAATGACAAAAATGCTAATAAATGGCACCAATCTATGCATTTAAAAATTGAATTAGTAATAGTTGTTGATGCATACCAGGTGTCAGAGCTACAAGATGGCTCTGACTCTGACTGTGACGAAACCTTCTTACCTGTTCCAATGCTTGAATCTATTTGAATTCTTCTAGCCATAGAAACACTTATAAACCAACAAATCTGGCAGGAGCATGTCAAAATCACATTTGTAAATTGGAATATTGACAAAGGTAGTGACGTCTATATGCAATAGCCAAAAGGTTATGTAAGAGAGGCGAGGATTATCTTGTGTATACGCTATGGAAGTTCTAATAGGAATTTAAATAGGTTTCAAGGTCATGGAACAGATATTTCTATGAAGTCATCAAATCTTATAGATTTTCACAAAGCGAGAACAATAGTTGCGTGTACCCGTAAGTCAGCATAATAACGGTTTTTTTGGCACATTATGTACATGATATTCTCTTATTTAGGAATGATGTTGAGGTATTGTCAGACATAAAGAGATGGTTGTCCGAAGTGTTTCCAGTGATGGACCTAGGAGACATTGTGTACATTCTCGGGATTAAAGTCTTGTGAGATCATAAGAAAGGGATGTTAAGTTTGACTCATGTAGCTTATATTACTACTGTGATAGCTCATTATGGTGTGTAGGGTGCCAAGAAAGGATTGCTACCTTTCAAACATGGAGTACCATTCATATAGGTACATTGTCGTATGACCAAGGAGGAAAAGAGTGACATGAAACTAGTACCATATGATTTTGAAGAGGCAAGTCTCATGTATGCAATATTATGTATGTGGCTGGATAAATCTTATGTCGTAGGCATGGTACAGAGTTATAACTCTAACGTTAGATAGGCGCACAATACTGCAGTAAAGAACATTCTCCAGTATCTTAAAAGGACACTATATTATTATATATCTTATCAGTGTGAAAATTTTTGCCCCATAGGTTATACATATTCCAATTCCAAGGTGAATCGGGATGAGAGTAAATAAACCTTAGTTATGTGGAGGTGGAGTTGTATCATAGTGTTGTGTGAAACAGAAGTGTATCATGGACTCTAAATCTGAAGTTGAATACGTAGTAGCTTTAGTAGCTTCAAAAGAAGTTGTATGGCTCCGGAGTTACCTTCTAGAGCAAGATATAATTCCAAGCTTGCCTAAGAAATAACAATGTACAATGACAATGCTGTTGTAGTGGCAAACTCAAGGGAACCCAGGATTCAAAAGGCCACAAAAACACATAGAGAGAGAGAGAGAAAGTACTGTTGAGGTTCGATTTGTGATTATGTAGGGCCCCTTAGAACTTATTACAAATTGGACAAGTATACAACCAACGAAATACAAAAAGGAGGCCTAACAAATAAGCCGTGAGGGAAATTTTACAAAAGTTGCTCTAACTCGAGAATTTACTCAAGTATGCCGGTGCATCTATATCTAAGAAAAATCGTCCACCAAAATGAGCTCCCAGCGTCGTTTTTATAGGTCAAGGGGAGTATTTGTAACCCTAGTTATTCTCGGCAGTGGTTCCGCATATTGGGGGCGATTCACTAGTGATGACCGTTGAGCTTTTTGCGGGATTAGTTACCTAGGGTTCGTTGGACTTCGTGAAGGGATCAAACCGTTGGTCGTGCGAGAACTATGGGGGCGGTTTTGACTTTTGGGGGGCTGCTTGGCACTTGGTCTCTTCATTTTCTTCCGAATTTGGCACATTTTCAGATTTTAGTTTTGGCGTCTCCTGCAGGGTTCGTACACGAAAGTAGGAGCTACACGCTTGTATCTTTGGGATGGCGGTCCCCTGGCAGAAGTAGATCGTGATCTTAGCTGGAAGCTGGAGCTTGTCTTCTGTATGCTGGGTCCTTGATCTAATTTACGTCGTCGCCTAGAGGCCATTGAGCCCATTCGAATATGTCTTCCTGGGTCGTCATCATCCTTAATGGGCCTGGGCCTGACTTTTCTAGCCCAATCATTTTGGGGCCCAACAATAGCCCCTTCGGGCATGGGGTTGAGTGTGCTAGGGAGAACAAAAGGTCGAATCAATTGTGTCCTACCTGTTTCATGCAAGTGCTCAGAGCGCAAAAGTTTCGAGCTCCTCGTGCGGAGGCATCGGGAGCCCAGGACGGGACCTCGTGAGATTCCCATCTCCTTGGAGGGTTGATTACCCGGAGGTAAATTCAATAATTGTATGATCAAATCTGGTGGATTTCACACGGAGGTGCAGGTAGCCCCGTGGGGTTGCCTTGCGGGCTCAGTTCGTGGGTCCGGAACCACGAGATAGGTGGGGGACATCCCGTAGGACGTTCCGCTTGATGGGAGCCAGGCTCTCATGCGCAGCACTCTATGCGTCCCCGTGGGGAACTCTTGCAAGGGTTCTTATTGACCTTTAACTGATCGTTGGATCCTTGGGTCCTTCTGGAGGTAAGGTCCCTTTTCGAGGTTTTTAATTTATCAGTGATCCTTGCCATATAGGGTCGCGCAGGTTGGATCCCAGGTTGTGCTTTTCTAAAGTCATGCGTGGGAACGGTTACTCATTTCTTTGCGTAGTGGGGGTAAAACCGTTACTATGCGGAAGTTGCGCGGTAGTTTCGCAAGTTGTTATGGGGAGGCGAACCGTCACCTTCAAAAGGCATGTCACATCACCCCTCTCCCTCATAATTCGTTCGAGCCTCCATTTTCTTCCCCCAGGCGTGTCTTTCGGCAATTGCAAGCTTTCCTTTGCGCTCACATTCTTGGCTGAGGTTAGTTGACCCTAATCCCGTGTGATCGTCTTAAGTTATTTCTTGTTGGTTCTTGTTCTCGCATTTGTGGTGGTAGTAGGGTTAGCGTGTTAGATTTTAGGGATTTCTAGTTTATTTCCGTTCTATGTCGTCGTCGTATGACTCACAAAACAAGGGGAGTAGTTCTCCCACTCAGGGGTATGAATCTCCGTCCGTTGATTCGTCATCCTCAGAGGAGGTGGGTTCCATAACCTTCGGTAGGAGTCTCCCTGAGGTAGATATGGGCGCCAATGAGGGTTCTCCTTCTAGGAAGCCAGTTGTAGATGTGTCTTCTTCCTCCGGCGGAGAGCAACCAGTCCAATCAGCTAGGTCTACGACTCGTAAGTAGGCGAAGCCAAAAAGGGATCATGTCAAGGACTCGGTTTCCTCAGTCTCGGTAGGTCAGGTGGTGGAGGCTCTAGAGCATTCTGCCTGGGTATAGGGTTCCGTTGGTGGATGATAGGTGTTTTGCTCCGCCAAGAGGTTTCGTAGCTTTTTACTTGCCCATCTTAGAAAAAGGAGTTGACCTTCCGCTTCATCCCTTCTTTAGCAACGTGTTGAACTCTTATGGTTTGAACCCTTTCAATTTATCATCGGTGACTTGGTGCCACTTGGTGGGGATGTTTTTGATCTTTAAAGATCAAAGACTTGGTCTGCCTTCCATTCGCGAATGGCATTTCCTCTACCATCTTAACCCCTATTGACCGGGGTACTATTATGCAACTCGATGGTCTGGAGATAGGCCTCCGCTGGTTACAGGCACGCCAGATAACTCCTCGAGATGGTGGAGTAGGTGCTTCTATTTGGATATGGATGCAAGGAATCTGGAGTTTACTGCAATTGAGGAAGATACCATGAGTCGGTTTTCATTTCCTAAGCTATCTCTTGTGTTGTTTGGAGTTATACTGGATTCTGACATGTAATGGTTGTTCTCGCAGGTTTGAAGCGGATCAAACTTACTAAAGCGGAGCTGCTGAGGGAGAACAAAGCGTACACTACGAACGTGACTTCATGGAAGGAGGTGAGAGTTGGGAGGTGCATTTCTGTAAACAGTATTTGATATCCAGACGGTAGGATCGAGGATTTACCCGCGAGGATGAGAGGAACTAAATCAACCAGGGCGACCCTTGCTTAGGCGTTGAAGGTGAAAGAAAGAGCGAAGGCAGAGGCGGGTCAGTCGAAAAGGAAGCGGCCATCTTCTGGGAGACGGGCCAGTTCTCCACCTTCTAAATGGACAACGGTTGAGCATGAGGAGAGGCAGTCTTTTTCCCGCAGCCAGGAGGAGTCCCACAGGGCCAACGATAAAAGGGACGATCGGGTGTTGATCCCTGTGGAGGACGACCGTGATCAACACAGGGAGAGGAGGAGAAGGGCTAAGGAGAGCATGCACGAGGGCTCCCTTGATCGAGATGGCGACAGGTCGAGGGCCCAGCCTCCTCCTCCTTCCCTCCTCCAGGGGGTGCTACGGATGTGGAGGCTTTTCTTTCTTGGACTAGGCAGCTGTTGACTGGCTCTTAGCCCTTCCGGATATATCGCTTGGTCAGACATTTCAAAGGGTTGCAAGTGTGGACCAGAGGGTCCTGGAGGTCTGAGTGGGTCCTTTTGATTTTGTACTTTCTTGACGTGAACTTCCACTTATCCAGGTGATGCGTTGATGCATGTCTTGATGGACTTTCTGAAGTTTAACAAGGACGTGGCTATTCATGTGGAAGATCAGGTGAAGGAACTTGCCAGAGCCAAGATGGAGGGTCCTCGTATTCATGAGCTTGTAGAGAAGGTCCAAGGGACGGAGGAGGAGCTGGCTAGCGCTCAGGAGGAGCTGCGTTGATGCCAGCTGGAGCTGGAGAAGGCAAAGAGGGGATCTTCCGAAGTGAAGAAGGAGTTTGCTCGTGCCGCTGCGGAAGTTAACTCTCTTCGCAGGGGGATCTGAACTTTGACGGCTTAGCTGGAGTCGGCGCTTGAAAAGCTCCAGGCTCGGGATATTAACTTTAGGCGGGAGCTGGGAGATCTTGATGATGAGATTGCTCGGCTGAAGCGGGGCGAGGAGTTGGATTATTCGACCATCGTCATGTCCGAACTCTTCAGCAATACTTACGAGGTAGCACGTTGTTTATCTTCTTATCCATCTCTTTGTGTTGTACTGACCCATGTTGTTCTTGTAAATGATGGTGGGGCAGGCAACGGATGAGGTCTGCGACCGCATTGCTCTCAAGTTTCCCAACCTGAATCTGGGCTTCGTTGATGAGCTGGAAGGAGGAGCTAAACTTAAGGAGCCATCCCCCGAGCCGAAAAAGGATGAGAAAGAAGGTCGCAACCCAGTATCTACCGAGGAGGTTCCCCGCTGAAGAGCCAATGTCGACAAACTGCAACGTGGGGAACAGCTTGGTCCGCAGCCTAACTCCGACGAGCCCCCAAAGTCTGCCGCCGCCTGAACTCTTCCGGAAAAATTCCTTACTTCTGTTAAACTTTTTAGAATTTCTGAATTTAATGCTTTCTGAACCTGTTTTTTGTTTTTGAACAACTTGTTTAGTGTGTCGATCGTGGCCACCCCTTCTCTGTAGGTACCGACGGGTGGTCTTTTGTGATGATGAATATTTGCCGCTTCTCTAGCGTATGTTTTTGGTGCATGCTTTATTTCCTGTTATAGATTTGCTATAGACAAAACAGGGGAGAGCCGTGAGTGTAGGCGATGTGCGCTGCATCGCCCCTCCGACGCTCAAGTTAGTATTAGATATTGAAAATCAAATGACTGAATGTAAAATAATGCATAGATGAAACAAAGTAAAATGACTGACTATAAAAATAAGGTGAAACGAGGTTGAAAAGAAAAAGTGTATCTGTTGGGCCCCTCGTGAAGGACCGAGAGATGATATAAATGGTAGTATCGCTTTAAATGTTTGATATTCCAGTTGTTGCACACAGGACTCCCGTCAAGGTCAGCAAGGCTGTAGGTTCCTCGTCCTGATATTCCAACTACCACGAATGGTCCTTCCCACTGGGGGGCGAGCTTTCTTGCATTGTCTTCCTTGGTGTTCTGGAATACCTTTCTTAGCACCAGGTCGCCTTCCAGGAAGGTCCATAGCCTTAGTTTCTTGTTGAAGAACTTTTTTACTTGTTGTCGCCTTCGAGTCATCCAGGTGTAGGCCTTGTCTCTCACTTCATCAATCAATTCACGATTTAGCATGAGGTCGCGGTTTTTGTTCTCCAACTGGCAAAATTCCACCCTTGGGCTCCTTAATTGTGTTTCTATAGGAATTACAGCTTCCTCTCCGTAGGCTAGGGAGAACGGGGTAGCCTCGGTCGCTGTTCGTGGGGTCTTTCGAAAGGACCATAGGATCCCGAGTAGCTCTTCCACCCATCGGGATTTGTGATCTTCCAATTTCTTTTTTAGGGTGTTGAGGAGTGTTTTATTTGTTGATTTGGCCAGTCCGTTGGCTTCGGGATACCTCGGGGTGGAGAATACGAGTTTGATCTTGAACTTATCGCAAAAAGCTCTAACTTTGCTGCTTGTAAATTGGGCTCCGTTATCCGTTCGTATCTCCTTCGGGACTCCGAATTGACACAAAATATGCATCCATAAGAACTTTATGACATCTAGTTCTCCCGTGTTCCTCAATGCCTCGGCTTCCACCCTTTTGGTGAAGTAATCAGTGGCTATGAGGATGTACTCTTTTTGGGTCGTCCCTCGAGGTAACTTGCCCACGATGTCCATCCCCCACGACATGAAGGGCCAAGGGGTAATGGTTGCGTGTAGGGGTTCGGCGCTAATGTGGGAGGTGGCTTCAAATCTTTGACATTGATCGCATCTCTTGGTGAATTCCCTGGCATCATGGCGTAGGGTAGGGCAGTAGAACCCGGATGATATTATCTTGTGCGCCAGGGATCGTCCTCCAGAGTGGTTGCCACAGTTGCCCTCGTGTAACTCGTGTAGGGTTCGCATTACTTTGGGTTCTTCGATGCACCTTAGCAAATGCCCCTCAAGGGATTTTCGGTATACGGTGTTGTTCAGTATTGTGTAACGGGTAGCTTGTCGCTCCAGCCATATGGCCTCGTTTCTGTCAACTGGCTTGGTCCCATTCTAGATGAACATAATTATGGGGGTCAACCATAATGGTTCAGGGTCTTCATTTACTGGCGTTGTTTCTGCTTTGTTGGTGACAATCGGTTGTTCGACCCAGGTGATGGGGATTGGTTTTTTTGGGGGAGCTGTAAGTGCGGTAGCTAGGCTGGCCAAAGCATCGGCAACGTGGTTCTCTTCTCGCGCCACGTATTTGATATGGTAAGTTTCGAAAGATTCCTTGAGCAGCTTGACTTCTTTGTGGTAGCATAGTAACCGGGGTTCTTTGACTTGATATTCCCCATTGGATTGATTGACCACTAGTTGAGAATCTCTAAGGACTTCCAGTCTTTTAGCCCCTAGTTCTTTGGCTTGAAGGGTTCCTCTTGTACTCGGCTTCGTTGTTAGTTGTATCAAAATCTAGGCGTATGGCCCTTTGAAAGGTTTCGCCCCAGCGGCTGGTCAAAAGTAGCCCAGCTCCATTTCCATGGACATTGCTGGCCCCATCTACGTATAGGACCTAAGGTTCCTCAGACCGGAATTCATGGTCAAGGTGGGCCACCTCCATTTTTGCCTGAGTTTGGAGATCGTTAGTGAACTCCACCACGAAATCCGCGAGTACTTGCTGTTTAATTGTTGTCCTTGGCTCGTACTCGATGCCATATCCTCCTAGCTCTATGGCCCATTTGAGTAGCCTGCCAGACTGGCTAGGTTTCGAGCACACCGTACGGAGGGGGTCACAATCTTGATGGGGTGTGATTCGAAGTAAGGATTGAGTTTTCGAGCCGAGTAGACCAACGAGAGTGCCAACTTTTCCGGTGCAGTATATCTAGTTTTAGGATCGAGCAAGGCTTTGCTGGCGTAGTGGACGGGGTGCTGCTTAGTTCCGTCCTCCCGTACGAGGATGGATCCGACTGCCTTTTCGGAGACCGAGAGGTAGAGCAAAAGTGTTTCCCCGATCTCTGGTTTGGATAGGACCGGGGGACTAGTCAGTTAGTGCTTCAGTTCTTCCAAGGCCTTGGCACACTCATCGGTCCATTCAAATTTCTTTCCCATCTTCAGGGTCTAGAAGAACGATTGGGTTTTCTCGGAGTATTTTTCCACGAATCTACTCAAGGCCGCAAGTCGGCCGGTAAGCCTCTGAACCTCCTTCGGGTTCCTGGGATGTGGGTTATGATGTATTGCCTTGATCTGGGTCGGATTTGCTTCGATTCCCCTCTTCGTGACCAAGTATCCAAGGAATTTACCGGAGGATACTCCGAATGCACATTTGATTGGGTTTAGTTCCATGTTGAACTTCTCGAGGGTCTGGAAAGCTTCACGAAGGTGCTCGACGTAGTCCCCAGCTTTAAGGGATTTCACCAAGATGCCATCAATGTACACCTCCATGGTCTTCCCGATGAGGTGCTCGAACATCTTGTTGACTAGCCTCTAGTACGTAGACCTGGCATTTTTAAGACCGAAGGGCATCACCTTATAGCAATAAATCCCTTTGTTGGTCATAAAGGTTGTCTTCTCCTAGTCCTCCGGAGGCATCTAGATCTAGTTATAGCTGGATGTGGGGCAAAGGGTACGGATCCTTGGGACAGGCTTTGTTGAGATCCGTGAAGTTGATGCATACCCGGTTCTTGCCATTTTTCTTTTTTACGACCACCTTGTTAGCTAGCCACGTGGGGTACTTGACTTCTCGTACTGACCCGATGCTTAGGAGTTTTTCAATTTCCTCATTTTTGGCTTGCTTCTTTTCGGGAGCAAATCCTCGACGCCTCTGTTGGATGGGTTTTTTGTGGAGGTCAACTTGTAGCCGATGAGTCATTACTTCTGGGTCTATCCCGGTCAAGCCCTCGTTGACTAGGCGAAGACGTGCAACTGGGATCACAGGAACTGCTTGAGTTCTGCCCGTACTTCTGGAGCGAGATCAATGCCGACAAAATTGGTTGTGGTTGGATCGCATTCGTCGAGTGATACATCTTCCAGTTCCTCAGGCGGCGTGGTCCTGGTTGTTTCCACGATAGTATTTACTGCCTTGAGGCTGGTGTAATAGCACTCGCGAGAGACTGTTTGCTCCCCGTGAATGAAGTGTATTCCCCACCTTGTGGGGAACTTCACTACTTGATTGTAGGTGGACGGGACGGCCTGGAGTTCGTGCAGCCAGGGTCGCCCGAGGATAGCGTTGTAGGCTAACGGAGCGTTAACAACCTGAAAGGTCAGCTCCAAATTCCCCCCCCCCCGCAGTACACTGGCAAGCACACGTCTCCCAACGTGTTTATCTTTTCTCCGCTAAACCCGGTTAGTTGAATAATGTTGCCGATTAATTTCGACTCAAGAATGCCCATCTCCTTGAAAGCTTGGTAGAATAGTACGTTTGCCGAGCTTTCATTGTCCACCAGGATCCAGCGAACGCGATAGTTGGAGATGGGTAAAGAGATAACCAGGGCATCGTGATGCGGATGGTGGATTTCCGGTGACTCCTCACTGGTGAATTCGATAACTTTGTGCTCTGTGTTCTTGCAAGGAACTCCGTTAACATTTCTCGCGGCTCGGCAGGCTCTCTTGGTGGATCTGCAGTTGATTTCGCTCACTTCCGATCCTCCATTAATGAAATGGATGGTCTTCTCTGTACTGGGGAAGGTCGGGACTTTGCCGTTGTTGAGCTTCTTTCCGGGGTTTGCCTTCCCTCGGGTCCATGTCTTTTCGCCCTTTGGTGACAGGTACTCCATGAAGAGATCTTTCTTGAGGAGTTCCATAACCTCGATTCGGAGTGCTCGGCACTCCTCCGTGTGATGGCCGTGGTCATTGTGGAATTCACAAAATTTCTTGGTGTCTCGGGAGGCGGGATTGGTCACCATTCGAGGCGGCCACCTTACAGCTCCAGGCATCTGCTTCAGCACATTGTTCACAAGGTCAGCAGGTGCGATGCTTAGTGTAAAATAAGGCACGTAGGGGGCATTGCTTCTTAGTGCTCGAGCATATGGGTGTGGCCTCACATCCTTCTTGTCGCGGGGTTCGAACTTCTCATACTTCATCGACCGCCCCGTGGTGCGTAAGGCCCTTCTTTGCGAGATTCGATATGGTTCGTCCTTCTCCCATTTTATGCGAGCCCCATCCTTATTGTGGGCATCGTCGAGGGTCTGGCAAGGATACAAGGTCAGCTCCTTGAATAAATCGGAATCCACATCCAGGCCCATACGGAAAGCCCAGATCGCAGTAGTTTGAGGGCAGTTTGCGATGTTGACTAGCTGTTTATTAAAACAAACCACGTACAAACACAGAGGCTCCCGCGGCCTCTGAATGATAGCGTATAGCTCGTCGGGGTGTTTCTCCAGCTTCCTACTACTGGCGTATTGCCTCCGGAACAACTGATGGAGTTCGGCAAAGGTTGAGATACACCATTCGAGGCAGGCTCACGAACCTTTCCAATGCAGGTCCTGTCCAGCTGGAACCGAGTTTCTTACACATACAGGACTCACACTCCTCCGCCGGAATGGATGCGGCAAACATCTTCTGCTTGTAAATCGCGATATGGTTTTTTGGGTCCGTAGTACCGTCGTACGGGACAAAATTCGGTTGGATGAATCTTGCGGAAATTTCAACATTAGCGATGCTGGAATCAAATGGTGAGTCAGCATAGCTTTCCCTCGTGATGTTTCTTTCCGGCGGAGGCATGCCCTGGATGCGGGCCAACAGGGACTCAAAGTAGTTTAGGTGACTCTCGATCGCGCTCATTGCTGGGTTGGCCGCAGGGGTCCTTGTTTCCTCAGCCCCAGTCCTAAGCTCTCCCCTTATGTTGGGAGGGACGTACTGACCACGTCCACTGATGTTGTGGTTGAACTCCAAGTTCAAGTTTCGCGGAGTCACTGTCGGGCGTCGGGTGGAGCTCTCAAGAGCTGTAACCCATGGTTGAGGGTTAGCAATGGGCCTTTCCGCCCTAAGGTGTTGGTTCTCCTCGAGTGTCTAGCGGTGTGCTATGGTCATCTTCTCCATCTAGAGGTTGACCCTGGTGATCTCTTGATGCGCGTCATGAACTTGGTTCCTGAGTTGCGCTACGGTTGGGTCGTTCATAGTTGATGGATGCGGTGGTGGAAAACTTAGCGCCAGTTGCGTTGCACGGTGTTGTTCCATCCCCAGTAGGAGGTTCTGGAGTGCGTTTGCTCGTGGCTCCGGGCCCTGCTCTCGATGGCTTTCAGCATCGAAACTTATCTCTGAAGCGTGTTCGTCGGCCATATCCTGCAAAAAGAACACAGTTACGTTCCAAAGGCCCCACGGTGGGCGCCAAATTGTTGAGGTTGGATTTGTGATTATTTAGGGACCCTTGGAACTTATTGCAAATTGGACAAGAATATAATCAACAAAATACAAAAGGAGGCCTAACAAATAATCCGTGAGTAAAAGATTACAAAAAGTTGCTCTAACTCGAGAATTTACTCAAGTATGTCGGTGCGTCTATATCTAGGAAAAATCATCCTCCAAATGAGCTCCCAGCATCCTTTTTATAGGTCAAGGGAGCGGTTGTAAAACCTTAGTTATTCTTGGCAGTGGTTCTGGATTTTTGGGGCAATTCACTGGTGATGACCATTGAGCTTTTTGTGGGATTGGTTAAATGGGGTTTGTTGGGCTTCGTGAAGGAATCAAAAAGTTGGTCGTGCGAGAACTTCGGGGGAGTTTCCGACTTTTGGGAGGCTGCTTGGCACTTGGTCTCTTCATTTTCTTTCGGATTCGGCGCGTTTCCAGATTTTAGTTTTAGCGTCTCTTGCGGGGTTCGTGCACGAAGGTAGGAGCTACTCGCTTTGATCTTTGGGATGGCGGTCCCTGGGCAGAAGTAGATCGTGTTCTTAGCTAGGAGCTGGAGCTTGTCTTTGGTATGCTGGGTCCTTGATCTAATTTACATCATCGCCCAGAGGCTGTTGAGACCATTCGAATATGTCTACCTGGGCCGTCATCATCCTTAATGGGCCTGGGCCTGGCTTTTCTAGCCCAATCGTTTTTTAGCCCAACAAGTACCATATCATACGAGAAATTGTAGCAAGAGGCAATATGAAAATATAGAAGATTAACATAAAAAAATATCTAGTTGATCCATTTATGAAGAGCTTGCCTCAAAAGACTTGCGAAGTGCATGTTCGTAATCTAGGGCTGAAAGGTTGAGGTGGGGCACTTGGAGACCTATTTGTAATGGCTATATCAGAATAGACACAAATAATACTCTTATAAGGCAATGGTATAATGCTCTTAGAATAACTAGGAGATTATTTAAATTTTATACATCAGAGCATTACGATTAAGTATATTGGAAAATGGTTACATACTTGATATACTGCTCTTCAGAATTGCTTTACAATTACAACCATCTCTCTAATATAACAATTTTATGATGCGGGCAATTTTATTCAATTATCTCGCCGATAGAAATGATCATATTGTGTGTACGAGATTACAGAAGATCATTCCTCGTCTCCTCTCATGTCATCTACCTGCAACCAGTCTGACCACTCCATTCCTTGGCCAAGATCTACTCGGACCTCCAGAAAATGAGCCTGAGCTTGGCTTGCATAATAGGCATATCTTCTTTGTCTAGCTCGTGCTTCAGAACGTCAAATCTCCTCTACCTACTCAATTTAGCTTTAAGATCAATGGCTAGAATTGATTAGTACTCGAGGATGTCTGGATACTAGAGCATAGACTCCTCTATGACTTTTTCTTCCACCCTCTCGGAAATCTCAGCTGCCCACGGTATAAGTTTGGCATCTCCCACATCTTTTTCACCAATTGGTGGGCACCAAATCTTTAGTCTCTCCGTAATGAATTCGGGATGAGGTAGCCCACTTATCTTGTACAACTTTTCCTTCTCCCTTTGATCCCAGGGGTGGTGCCTACATCGTCCTTGCTTATCTTTGGAGAAATTGAAAATTTTATCTAGGGAGAGATCATCCAAGTCTGAATCAGAAGCTGAATCGTTAGAAGATGTGGAAAGTTTATCATCAGATCCTCCAGATTTGCTTCCTTTACCACCTTTCTAAGTTTTAGTGTTCACTTCTTTCTTAGTTTCAATTTTGGAGCTCGAAGAGGTAAATTATTTTCTAGGGTGGTCGCTCGAGTGTCTGCAGTGTCTTTCTTGGCTTTCTCCTACTCAACCAGCACACCTTCAAGGATTTCCATCGCCAGTTATACAGGGTTGGTTGCACCTCCAGATTCAGTTTCAGCTTCCTTTATCTGTTTTTCAGGGTCGGTCACCCGTCCTTCAATTTCAACAATCTCAGGATCAACCCAAATTTCTCCTTCTCAGCAACTTGGTCGAATCCCTGAGCTTCTTTGTACAAAGTGGCAAAAGCTTCATCTGACATGGTTTCTAGAAAAGATGTGGCAATAGGCTCCTTGAATTTAAGTTTCTTCCTCAGGATTTGTTTAGTAGGATTGTAATCAACACCCTTCATTTTCTTTTTCTTCTCCACCTCAACCACCTTCTTCTAGCCCTTCTCAGTCATCTTGGCTTTCTCTGCTTGACTCCTATGTTCTTCTTCTGTCCTCATTCTCTTACTTTGTTTATCAGTAACCTCCCTCACGCCTTCTTTCAGGATTAACTACTTTTGCCTAGTAGGAGTGGACCTTTGCTTCCTTACAACCACAGAGATGGTTGCTCCAACAAAGGGATCACCCCTTCCTTTGATTGTCACTTCACCAAGAATGGTGAGAGTGGCCAGATTCTGCATCGTCTGCTGAATGTTGTCCTCCTTCTCTCCTTCGGTTTCAGTTCTCCCCACATGAGAACTGACTATCTCCTGGATGTCGTAGTTGGGGGGAATAAAGTAAGTGGGCACCAACACTTTGCCATCATCCACTACCTTAACCAACTTCTCGATGAGGAAACTGACTTTAAGTCCGAATCCGACTCATGTGGCAAAAGTGACCTTCTCAGCAAGAGTGATAGTCCTCCACACATTATCCAACAACCTTTCAAATATAAACTCAACCCAGTTCCCTTGAACCTCATCATCAAGAGCCTTCAGAACTAATTATTTCTTCTTGCACAGTTCCGAGTGAGTGCCCACCTCACATTGTAGCATTCTGATGGCTATATAACCCACAAACTTGTAGAAACTGTCAAGTTTAGAGGTTTTCATGGTCAACTTCCACTGGGTTTGGATCCACTCTTTCTTTCATTCCTTCCAGTGATTTTCCATCGGCTTTCGAGCGTTAGGGCCTCCTTGTATTTAAGTGGCAATTTGAACACCATCATTCCTCAAGTGAAATACATTCCTCGACAATTCGGGATGAACTCTTATTTGTATGCCGGCCACGGATGTACCGAAAGACCTCTTATCAGATACCAACACGATGTTGGCATAAAATTCTACCACAATATAGGGATGAACCTTTTCGGATAGACGGTCGAGAAGAAAATTAGTTCTTCACTTCTCAGTTTAACTTACAGACGAGGGTCTAGGTTAACTTTCATGGTTTATTTCTTCAACATGATCTTCTCTTTGTGAACTTGTGTTGCCCTATTCTGTTTGGGCGTCATATGTTTAGCATCTTCCTTGGCATGATTCAGAAGTTCAGTATATAGGACGTAGTGATCCACAGACTGAGACTAATCCAGTCAGAGGTGGATGAGCCTTGCTCTGAGTTCTCAGTAGTGGTTCCCTTAGGCATGATTAATGGTTGATGAATGGGAGTTAATAAAGGAAGAATTGTCGAGAACAAATTAATGCTCTAGGATTTTTCTGGGTTTGAAGGGTTTCTAATATATTTAGAGAGTAAAAATGGCAAAAGATTTGAATGCGAGTAACTCATCTCATATTTATAGACTTCGATTCTCAAATTAGATGGTTGAGATTGAGTTAACTGCATACGATCGATGGATGAGGATTGGAGCTGGTTGGACTGATCTGACTCTATCTGACGTGGGGGAGCGGGGTTCAACACGTGGCACTCTCGGATTGAACCGCATTTGCCTCGCATTTAATGCTACATGTACAATGTGTAACAATTTAAATTCAAAAACTGAAAACTGACTTTGATTTCATTTTTTCAGTTTCTAAACCGAGATCTTCGACTCAGTTTAAATCCACAACCATCCTTTACGAAATCCAAAACTGAAAACATAGGATCTTTGTTTTCACACTTCAATTTTTCTGTTTCATCGCCAATACCACTTTTTTATAAAAATGGTCATAAACTAAAAACTGAGCGCGAAAATCAGCAAACTGAAAACTGAGAGCTGGGACTCAGTTTTAATCTGCATATACTCCTCTTCAAATTGGATTTCGTTGACTCAGCAAACTGAAAAATGAGAGTTGGGACTTTGTTTGAATCCGCATTTACTCCTCTTCAAATGAGATCCCATCAAACTCAAGTAAACTAAGTTTGATACAGAATTCCTTGAATCTGATTTCAGGCAGAGGTTAGGTGAAAATATCTAGGAACTGATCTTTAATTCTGATACACTCCACAACTATATCCTTTTTCTCTACGTGATCTTTGATAAAATGATGACGGATATCGATTTGCTTTGATCTTGAGTGGTGAACTGGATTCTTGGTGATACACATAGCACTGCTATTGTCACAATAAATTGGCACGAATCCAGTTTCAACTTCATAATCCAATAATTGTTGTTTGATCCATATAACTTGAGCACATCAACTAGTAGCTGCTACATATTCAGATTCAGTGGTAGATATAGCTACCAAATGCTGCTTCTTGCTAAACTAACTAATAAGTTTATGACTTAGGAACTGACAAGTTAAACTTGTGCTCTTTCGATCAATTCTGAAACCTCCAAAATCTGAATTTGTATAGGCATTGAGAGTTTGTTTGTCAGTTTTGGGATACCATATACCTAAGGATACAATTCATTTAGGGTACTTCATAATCCTCTTTGCTGCTTCCATATGCAATTTCTTGGGATTAGCTTGAAATCTCACACAAACACCAAAACCATAAGAAATATCTGGTCTGCTTGTAGTCAAATATAATGGAGATCCAATAATTCCCCTGTAGCTCGTTGGGTTTACAGGTTCTCCTACTTCATCAAGATTGATCTGAGCACTGGGGCTGAATGGAATCCTCAAGGCTCTAGTTTTTTCTGGACAAAACTTATTTATAAGATCCTTGGTATATTTCCTTAGGTTGATGAAGATTCCTCCTTCAGACTGATTAACTTGAAGACCAAGGAAATAAGTCATCTCGCCTATCATACTCATCTGAAAATTGCTTTGCATTAATTGGTCAAACTTCTCACATAACTCTAAGTTTTTGCAGCCAAAATTGATATCGTTGACATATATTTTAACTAACAGAATGTCAATTCCATCCTTGATTCTGAAGAGAGTTCTGTCGATTTTCCCTTTCTGGAAACCATTCTTGAGAAGAAATTGAGATAGAGTCTCATACCAAGCTCTGGGTGCCTGCTTTAACCCATATAGAGCCTTTCTCAGTTTGTAAACTTGGTTTCCTTCTTCAAAGCCTGGGGTTATTCTACATAGACTTCTTTCAATTCCCCATTCAGAAGCACACTTTTCACATTCATCTGAAAATTTGTCAAGTTATGATGTGCGGCATAGGCTAGGAACATTATGATTGCTTCAAATCTGGCAACAGGAGCAAACGTTTCATCGAAATTAATGCATTCGCAATGTACATATCCTTTTGCTACCATTCCTACTTTGTTCCTCACTATCGTGCCAATTTCATCTTGCTTGTTCTTGAATACCCATTTGGTTCCAATAACAGCTTGGTGTGTTGGTCTGTCCACCAAGTACCGTACGTTGTTGCGAGTGAATTCTGCCAATTCTTCTTGCATAGAATTTGTCCAATCAATTAACCTCTAAGCATTTGCAATCTTAGTTACTTCGTATTGTTGAGAAATAAAACACGATAGCAATGCATTTCTTTGTCATGTACAAACTGGATTTGCAATGTTGTCTAACACAACATCTTCAAGATGATATCTCAACCACCTTGGTTTCTACAGCTGACGGACTTCAATAGGTTGAGTAGAGGATCCTACAAAGTCAGTTCTTGAAACTAGAACAGATGTTAGAGTACAATCCAAACTCAGTTCTTCCTCTCTTTAAGCTTGAATCTCCAAAACAAAAATTGGATCCTGCATAAAAACTGAATTGTTAGTTTCATTCGATCTTTTGTTTTCAGTTTCGAATTACTTGTCTTGTGGAATGACTTCTTCAGGTTGGGCTTCTTCATTTTCAGTTTGAGCAACTTAAGTTTGAGCTCCATTTTAAGTTCCAGCTTGAAGTCCCCCTTGATTTGTGCCTGCATTTAAGGTTGGGGAATCTATGGCCTCAGCAAGAACTATAGCATCATAGACCCCTTTGGCAAGTTGCAATCCAATCAAGCCATCTGAAGTACTTGACATTTCGTTCATAGATCTAGTCTGAGAAACTGCAATATTATCATCATTTAAAAAACTCAGTTTCTCATTGACATCCTTGATCTCACGAGTGTCAAGTTCCAGTTCTTTTAGGGTCCTGTGCACTAGAACAAACTCATCAAATTCAACATTGCATATTATCTCCACAAGTGTTGTAGTCTTATTGAATACCATATATCCATTGTGAGAAGGATATCCATAACCAAGGAACACCCCTTCATCAGCTTTGGGACTGAAGGTATTCAGTTTTGACTTTTCGTTATTGTGGAGATAACATGGTGAACCGAAAGCACGAAGATGAGTTATAGAAGGCTTACGACCATGATAGACCTCATAGGGAGTTCTGTGTTGAAGATTATTGATGGAACTTCTATTCTGAGTATAACACGGAGTCATCGGAGATTCTCCCTAGTATCCTTCACTGAAGTGTTACTGCTTCTTTGAGTGTTATGTTCCTTCTCTCAGCAATGCCATTTTGTTGAGGAGTTATTGTAGCTCACTTCTCGTGATTGATTCCAATGTTTGTGCAGAAATCCCTCAAAGGACCATTGTAGAACTCAGTTCCATTATCGGACCTTATCCTCTTCACAATCACTCCTTTGTCATTTTGAACCCTCATTATCAGTTTTAGAAGCTGGATTTTGACCTCGTCTTTAGTTTTCAGTAACCTCACCAAGTATACCTCTAGTAGTCATCAACTACTACAAGTGTGAGTCTCTTTCCTTCGATTGATGGTGGCTTAACAGGTCCAAATAAATTGATATTTAGCTACTCCAGAATCCTGTCTATGTTTGTTGTGCGTGGATGGTTCTTGAATGAAGCTTTGGTTTGCTTTCCCATCTGACAAGCTCTGCATTTTTTGTCCTTCTTAAATCTAGTTTGTCGTAGGCCTTCAACCAATTTGTGCTTTGCAAGATGTCTGATTGAGTGGAAGTTGAGGTGGCTCAATCCCTTGTGCCAAACCAGTTTGTTCCTTCGTGGGAGCTTGTTGCGACAAAGCGAGTGTTAGCTTGGCCACTCTCCCAATCCACGATATAGAGACCTCATTTTCTGATTCCATTGAGTATGGTCTCCTTCGAGTCTTTGTCTTTGATATGGCACTCAGCTTCAGCAAATGTCACCTCATAGCCATTTTCGATGAGTTGGCTAATGCTTTGAATATTGTAGTTGAGGTTGGTGACTAAGGACATGTTCTTGATGGTGATTCCATTGTACTTCATGCATCATTTTCCAATTACGAGACCCTTTGAATCATCACCAAATACTACCGGTGGTCCTCTCGCTATTTCCAGTTTGAGGATGTCTCTTTCTCCCATCATGTGTGCGTAACATCCACTATCCAATATCCAAGATAGTTAGCATCTAGCTACCCGAGTTTCTATGGGTCCTGGTGTGTTAGTCTTTTGGATCCACCCTTTTAGAATCCAAACTTGCTTCACCTTGATCTGTGGTGATTTCTTAAATACCAAACTCTTCCTTTTGTAATAATGAACGCTATTTGGATGCAATGTAGAAGGAATCATGGGTGTGTGCAAACTCTCTTTGGAAACTCATTTCCTGAGAATTGTGTTCCTGTTAGAGTCTCGAAATCCTAGTCCTAGGTGTGAAGTCTTCCTAGCCCTTGAAAAAGAAATTTTGCTGGACTCAGACCTCAAGTAAATTTTCCTCATTAGTTTCTGTTGTCGAAATTAGTTTCCTTGCAGTTGGAACATAATGCTTTACCTAATTCTTATGCATGTTTGGCTTTGTCTCAGGTAGTTTTAGTTTAGAAACTGAATTCTTTTCCATTTTGGAAACTGAGATTTTCAGTTCAGAAACTAGAGTTTTGCCTTTATCAACCCGATCGCCCTAACTGAATTATTTGCCTACTTGGGCTACTCCTTTGCCTACCAACCTTAGTTCGAAACTGGAGTTTCCTTTAAAATGATGGTCTTTAAGTTTTCTAGTTACTGAAGTGGATGCATGATTGCTCGAAATATTTTATAAAGCCTATCCCTAATTTATCAGATGGATCTCTCTTAGTTCACAAGGCTTCTTCAATTTTTCTAGTGCTCGAATAAAGTGAGAAAATAAGTTTTAGATCACTAGCAACTTTCAGTTTTAAAGAATCACATTCCTCAAAAATATTTTTGAGTTTTTCAAGCAAAAGGAAAGGTTCTTCTTTCAGTTTTGTCAGCTCTTCTCTTTGTGACCTAGATTTTTCAATCTCATCGGTCAAAGTAGAAACTTGAGTTTTTAGTGAGGCATTTTCACTGACTGAAACATTTTTCAACTGATAAAATTATATGAATTGTTTGGAAGAATTTTCGAGGGAAAGTTCATCTGAATCAGTTACTAAAAACTAGGTTAGAACCAGGTTACTAGTATCACATTTTCGGGTTCTCCAACTTCAGCATCTGAGGCATCATTTCCAAGTTCAGTCATGATAACTAGTATAGATTCATGTTCCACCTCATCATCTGACGTGTAGTAGCAATCATCATAATTGGAATATCTGGAAATTCATTTCTGGAGAGCATGGCCTTTGATACAACTTTCAAATCTCTCTTCTCGAATATCCTCTTCAATCTCTCTCTCTCTCTCCTCTTTATCAACAAGATGGCATTTATTCTTGAGATGATTAGGTGAGTTGCATTAAGAACAAGCTTTTGGTGCTCGTTTAATAAACTTTTAATCACCTCCATATGATCCTTCGTATTTGGCCTTTGCTTTCTCGACGTGTTTGTTCAATTTACACATTTGCTCCTCAAGTTTTGCAACTACGGTTTCTTCATCTTTCTTATAAGAATATGAGGTTGTGAGGGCATTCTTCAATGTAGATGTCTGACCACTGGGCTTCTCAGATTGATATGGCTTATTGGGTCGTGTCTGAAGTCCCTCTTCACAAAGAAGGCTGCATCTTCTTCATTTGTTGTTGTTGAGCCTGCACTCGTAACAGCTTCATTTTTGTTCACCATCTTGATGTCCCATTCATGTGCTTGCATATGGGCGAATACATCTTTGGTGGTTATCTTTGAGAGATCATTCTCCTTCAGGCTCGTGGTTTTAACTAATTACTCTTCTTGGGGCATTTTTGTAAGAATCTTGGCATTCAGATCAGCTACTGAATATTCTTTGCCCAAGTTCTTCAACTCATAAACAATAGCATTGAATCTGGCTTCCATATATTTGATGTTTTCACCGGGAAGCATTTGAAATGATTCATACTTCTCCACGTAAATCTGCATTTTGTTGTGTTTCATTTGATTTGTTTCCTGACATAGAGTGCCAAGGAAATCCCATACTTGCTTAGCATTATCGTATTTAAGAGCTTCTTCAATCAGACCTTCTGGTAGGGATGCTAGGATCAGCTGATGCGCCATTGGTTCCAGGTGAGCACGGGCCCTGTCTTCGATTGTCCAGTCCACATGTTGTAATTCTCTGTGGAGTACTTTGGAAGCTTTGTATTATTCATCATCATTAAGTACATGTGCTGAACACAAAGAGAAACAAGTGCAAGGGAATGGATCCGGTCCTAAGCGACTTACTCAACAACGACCATCTTGTAAGGACTGACGGGCGCTGATACCACTTGTAGGACCCGAAATCAGAGTAATTTTGTATGCAGGAAAAGTTTAATTATGATTACACTTTGGAAAACTAAATTACAGTTTTCGGTTTCCGAAAACTCAGTTTATCTCGAACTTAGTTTTAAGTTTCAGTTTTAAGTATACACTTTAATACTTAAAAAGTATTGAAGGTTTCAAATAAGTATGAAAACTTATAATGCAGAAACATAAATAAAGTTGTAAATTGACAGACAATATTTTATAGTTGTTCGGAGCCTCAAGTACTACATCCACTTGACGTGCCTCTAGAAGTTCACCCTCTAAAGAGCTTGTCAAAGAATAAATTGTCAACCCGGTTCCTTCTCCGCTTCGCCTATTAGAGTACTAAAGTACCGAGTGAAGTTTGGTAGCTAGGTAAATTTCAAGTCGTTGAGTTTTGTCTAAAATCCTAAGAAAGCAATGTAAATCTAACTAACCAATCATAACAAATCATCATCATTTCATCAACAACTCACACAATCAATATCCGATCACCGGTAAATCAAGACAACGAAGAACGCAATTAAAGAAAAGAGGATGTTGAATCAAGTATTGATGCAATCAATTAGGTCAATCTTTGTTGTAAACTCAATTTAATTCCTATGAGGATGGACTCTCACCCTACCCTAGTCGATCCCCAGTCACGGTGAACCTACCGTTGATGAAACTACCACCTCAAACAGTCACGTTATCGGCTATAGCTCACTCCAAAAGGAACGTGAATCATTGCCCTATTCACTCTACCCGCACATGGATTGGATAAAGTAACACAAGGAAACATGCTAATCGCGACACTCATATCCGCGTAACGGCTGCAATACTCGTATCAATCATCACCTAAATTGGCTAATACCTACACTTAGGGATTGTGAAAAGGCTCTAGCATGCTCCAATCACACATAGAAAGGTAAACAAGCAAAAATCAATTCTAATTTCATGCATCCTCTCTCAATTCAACATCCAATAGAAGTTTAGCTCATCATATCCATCAATTGTGCAATTACAAAATAGGAATTGTTGAAAACCATTACAATTGAGAATAGAAAGAAGATTCTTCCCTAATTTGGTCTTGTGTCTTGATCTACCAAGCTTGATTCTTCAAATTTCCTCCAATGAATGTTGTTGAAGCTCCTTGGTTGTGGATGAGAAGAAAGGTAGTTACGATCGTGAGAGAGAATTCTAACTTCTAAAAATGAAATATGGCAAAAGTCCCCCTCTAATTTCAATTCTCCCCCTTTTATAGACAAGAAAAATGACCCTCGGATCGCCCGGTCGAAGTTAGAAACCGCCAAATTGTTGAGCAACAGGGCTGCTCGCCCGGTCCAAAACGGGCTCGGCCGAGCCTTCCTTGAACCATGGCTCGGCCGAGCCTGCCCACGCTCGGTCGATCAAACTCTCTGAACCATGGCTCGGCCGAGCCTGCCCACGCTCGGCCGGTCGAGCTCTCTGAAATGCAGCTCGGCCGAGCCTGCACAAGCTCGGGCGGGCGACACCTTAAAACCTCCAACTTCATGCGATTTTCCACCGAAACTCCACCGAAAATGCTCGATTATGCTCAAAACTGAACCTACACACATGAAACACACAAAACACGAAAACCAAACCAAAACACAACCAATCATGAAGAAAAACTTATGATACGGGCGTAAAATAACCAAAACAAGCACACAAACACACCAAAATATAGGTCATTTTACGCACGTATCATAATCCCCCAAACTTAAACCTTTGATTGTCCTCAATCAAAACAAAGAAAAGTTCTCAACCTACCTCAAGTGATTCCTCATAGCTCATCAACGTTATCTTAGCATGCTCAAGTAAAACGAGATTATCACCTAACTTTGTAACTAGGTTAATGCCAAGGACATGAACCACTCATCAAGATTGGATACAAGAAACGAAAGCACTCCCTCACGTGTTTAGGGATGATGAGATTGACACATTCACAAGATATCGAGCTTGATTTCCATAGGCTTGCATCCACTCTCACCACTATACTACAACGAGTTAGTTTCTAGAATCAAAAAGGTCTTTTCACGGGTTGTAACGTGGCTAACTAAAAGGTGGGTGGTTTTGGGCCAAAGTGACTAAACTTCTCAATTTCCCAAAACCCCCAAACTTATTCTTTTCGAACCACTACAAACCCACGAGGCTTATTCATTTCACAACACTTTTTCTTTTCTTTTCTCTTTCTCTTCTCTTTTTTTTTTTCTTTTCTTTTTCTAGCACCATCTCTCATTCATCTTGTGGGTGCTCTCTTTAATCCTTTTTTCTTTTCTCTCTTTTTTTTTTTTTTTTTTTCAAACACTTGCACCAAAATTTTTGTAGGGTGCTCATTTTTTCAAGGATCAACAACAATCCTTCATTTCATTCTTTCATGCCTCAACATTGCTTATCAATACAAACCAATCAATTCCCAACCCAACTCTCATCACCGTATTCACCCTCATACACTCTTTCCCCCCAAACTTGATCCTAATTATATCAAGGAAAATTCACCAAATAAGTTCAATCACGGGGGTCAAAGATATGAAAGGCAAAAGCATGATAACAACCACCTTATACTCCCGGTGTGAAAGGTAGGACTAAGAAATGATGGCCTAAGATCATTTTCTAGTTACACACTCATGCCAATAGATAGAGAACGGATGCAAGTTCTAGATCTCGTACTCTCAATCTTGCCACTCACAAACGAAATAGATATGACAATATCATAGCTCAAACCTCACAGCTTTTTTTCAAGTCCTAGGCATTAACCATATACAAAACTCGGCAATTCAAAAGTTAAACTCAAATCATGCTTTGACAACTCGATTCCGCTCTATCATTGGTTAAAGTAGGCATCAAACTTCCCTAAGTAATTCATGATTAAATCTCAAGTTTATTCGAGTTCATCACACACAAACACAAGCACACACATTACTACACACAATCTACATACCCTACACCATGCAATTAAAACTACACAGTAGAAGAACGATAGAAAGCGTTACTTATCAGTAGGCACGATCACCGCTCTCCATTCCTTATTTGCACCTACTCAAAACAACACACCACCAAAAACTTGAGCATAAACTAGCCAATTAAGTTCTCATTTCCACCAACTTCCACAATCCAAGCATTCATTCAACAAAAATAAAGCAATATGCCCAAGTTCCACCATTCATTCCAAACCACAATACATTCCACATACCAATGCCAAATCGAAAGAATTAAGCACAAGTAAACTTGTCCATAAAAGATCTATCCATTCAATCATCCAAATCATCCAAAAATATTCACAACAAATCCACAACCATAGTAATATAAGTAGATCATAATACAACCAAATCGAATTCCGAATCATTATTCAAATCAACTAAACTAAACACACAACTAAAGAAAAGTGATAATGATGATAAAGGGATAGAGAAGAGAGATAACCCAGAGCACCAACTACCGACCAATCCCCCCAAATTTAGTCAAGTAAGACTAAATTTGTAAAAAGGTAGTCGGTGCGGCACTGCTCAACCCTATCCTGCGGCGGCTGTTGGTGCTACTCGTCCTCATCAGGCGGAGGACCATCACTGCAACAATGCTGGCAAGGCATGGGAATCACTTCCTCACAACGAGCAACAATCAATCTCGACATATCCAAATGAGCTTCAGTACTCATTAACCAGTTAGACCTGTCAGCTGGATCATCAATCTCGGTTAAAGCACGGTTAGGCAATTCGATCCCATAATCTCCAAACTTGTAAAAATAACAGCAACCCAATCTATCAGGAACCAAAAACGCCTTAGTGACAAGAAAAGTGGTGTTAAAGCTTAGCCCCGGAGCAAATACTCCGGACATAGACAATCCACAAGCCTGCAGAATCGGAAATAAAAGACCACCACCACAAATAATAGAATTCCCAGCATCGATTGTGGTGCTCCAATTATCCATCAACCAACTTCCAATAGAGAAAGACCTCCCATGCAAGAGTGCAAACAGAAATTTACAATCAGCCCTACTAACAGCACCAAACCCCCTAAAACTACATGACCATCCTTCTAACATCAAATGGACATACCGGATAATAGGATTCTTAATCAACACAGATCGACAAGATTCCTCCATAATTCGTCTCCACTCTCCTTGATGTACACACCTCCGAATTACACCATCTGCACAACTACGAAACAAGTAGGGTTCCTCCCAATAATAAAACCGCACATCCTTAAGGAATTTCTTCCTTTGATGAGGCTTCAAATCAGGAGGAAATACTCCGGCCACAAGAAAATTTGAAAAATCAGCATACCAAGGAATGTTATAAGCAACATACAAAACATGTTCGTCCCGAAAACTATCATCAATACCTGCTTCATACTCACTTCCCTGAACTGGCTCTTCTAAACGAGACAAATGATCAGCAATCACATTCTCACAACCTTTCCTATCTCTAATCTCTATATCAAACTCTTGCAAAAGTAAAATCCACCTAATGAGTCTAGGTTTTGCATCCGGTTTCTTAAATAAATACCGAATAGTTGCATGATCTGTGTACACTATTGATTTAGCTCCTACCAAATAAACTCTGAATTTGTCATATGCATAAACCACAGCTAAAAATTCCTTTTCAGTGACAATGTAATTACATTGGGCCGAGTTTAAAGTTTTACTAGCATAGGCAATTACCCTAAATACTTTGTCCCTAACTTGCCCTAATGCAACCCCTAATGCAACATCACTTGCATCACACATTATCACAAACTCATCATTCCAATCAGGCGAAATTAAAACTGGAGCAGTTACAAGAGCCTTCCTAAGTTTCTCAAAAGCACAAACACAAGCTTCATCAAATACAAACGGTGCATCCTTTTCCAACAAACTACATGAAGGTTTAGTTATTTTCGAAAAATCTTGAATGAATCTCCTATAGAACCCAGCATGCCCTAAAAAACTCCTAACTCCTCTTACTGATTTCGGAATAGGCAATTGCTCTATAGCACATATTTTAGCTTTATCAACTTCCAAACCTTTACGAGAAATTTTATGCCCTAACACAATTCCTTCACAAACCATAAAATGACATTTTTCCCAATTAAGAACTAAGTTTGTTTCCTCACATCTAGCAAAAACTGTATCCAAATTTTGTAAACATGCATCAAATGAATTACCGTAAACTGAAAAGTCATCCATAAATACCTCCATTATTTCCTCGATAAGCCCATGAAATATTGCCATCATGCATCTTTGAAATGTGGCTGGCGCATTGCATAACCCAAATGGCATCCGTCGGTAAGCGAAAATCCCATAAGGACATGTAAAAGCAGTTTTGTGTTGATCCTCCGGTGCCACCATAATCTGGTTGTAACCCGAATAGCCATCTAAGAAACAATAATGGGAGCGCCCTGCAAGTCGATCAAGCATTTGGTCAATAAATGGTAAAGGAAAATGATCTTTGCGAGTAGCTAAATTTAAAGCACGATAATCAATACAAAACCGCCATCCTTTAGTCAATCTTTCCATGACTTCTTCACCATTATCCTTTACCACCTTTTCAAAGCCCCCTTTCTTCGGTACCATATGTGTCGGTCTTACCCACTCACTATCACTAGGAGCATAAATGATATTATTGTCGAGCAATTTGAGCACCTCCTTCTTCACCACCTCTTGCATCATAGGATTCAACCTCCTTTGAGGTTGTCTCTTGGGTTTACATGTTTCTTCAAGAAGTATTTTATGCATACAAATGGCGGGACTTATTCCTTTAATGTCGGAAAGTTCCCAACCAATAGCCGACCGATGCATCCTTAAAACTCGAAGCAATTTCTCAATATCACAATCCGTAAGTCCGGTTGAGATAATAACCGGATATGACTCATTTTCTCCCAGGAATGCATACTTCAAATGATCCGGTAATTTCTTTAATTCAACTTCCGGTGGTTTATTTCTCATCTCCAACTTCTTTTCCTTCGCCCTATTTTCCTCTTCTTTTGTTCTTAAAGCCAAGAATTTCGCTTCCTCATGTGATAGATCAACAGGGAAATTATCCAACACTCGGGCATACTCCCCTATTTCTTTTCTAACTCCTTCTTTGTTATACACCATGTTGATTGCAAAAATTGAGTTTTGTAAAACCTCCTCTAACGGTTCTTGTCCACTTCCTTCCTCAAAATTTTGTCCTTGCACAACTTCTGTCATCTTACATTCCTCTTCACTATCATCCCCCATATTTCTCTTCATGGCTTCGGGAAAGGAAAAAGTAACTCTTTTTCCATCAAATTGAAAAGTAAGTTGGCCATTTTTCATGTCAAACAAGGCTCCTCCGGTGGACAAAAACGGCCTCCCCAAGATAAGAGGAACATCTCCATCATCTTCCATGTCGAGTATCACAAAATCAGCCGGAAATATAAAATCTCGCACTTTAACTAGCACATCCTCAAAAATCCCTTTAGGATACGACAAGGACCTATCCGCCATCTGTAGTGTCATGGTAGTGGATTTAATCTCCCCGATCTCCAATTTCTTGAACAATGACAATGGCATTAGATTAATGCTAGCTCCGGAATCACACAAAGCACGAGTGACTTCAATTCCTCCAATCACACAAGAAATTGTGAAACTACCCGGATCCTGCCTTTTGAATGGCATCTTCCTTTGAATCACCGCACTACATTCTTCAAATAGATTCACCGTCTCATACTCACCAATCCCATACTTACTCTTTTGAGTAAACATCTCTTTCAACATCTTCACATGTCCCGACATTTCTTGTAATACCTCTAGTAAAGGTAAGTTTATATGAATCTTGATCAGATGTTCAAGAAATCAAGCAAACTTTTTATTCTTCCTACTCTTCTCAAATCGTTGAGGATAAGGCATGGAAGGATTTGCTTCTTTGTCAGTGGATTTCTTTACTGTTGCATCTTGATCTTTAGCTTCTCTTGGTATGACTTCTTCTTCTTCTTTGAACGTAACCTTCTTCTTAATAACTCCATCAACCTTTTCTTTCTCGCTTTCATGTGTCCCTTGCTTTGGTCCATCATAAGACAACCCACTTCTAGTGGTTATTACTCCACAAGCACCCTCCAAAGGACTTTCTTCCTCATGATTTAATTGATTCACTATGCATGCCACTTGTGATTTAATTTCCTTCAAACATGTCTCGTTTCTTTCACACTTCCACTCAAAATTTTCTTCCACTTCCGGCATCCTCTCTTCCTCTTCCAGATATAAAGGATTCGAATAATTCTCCCACACTTGTGACAACTCACTCCTATTGTCCCACGGATCAAATATAGAGTCTCCCCCGTATGGTTCATGCCTCAATTCTTGATATCTTCTCATCGGGACTCCCATAGAGTACCCTTCTCTTCCATATCCTTTACTTCGTTTCTCGGCTTCACACATTAATATCTCGATCTTCTCTTCCATTGAAGCCATTTGATCTTGCAATACTTCTATACCACTTGCTACTCTCACTGTGTTCACTTCGTCGTAATCCCTTCTTCTCCTTGGCCATTGACTACTATTATTAGCTATCCGCTCATTCAAACTCCAAGCTTCATCCTCTTCTAATTCAAGGAACACTCCTCCCGAAGACGCATCCAACAACATTTTCATCTCAGAATCCAATCCACCTTAGAATTGTCATATTTGTTGACTCTTGGAAAAACCATGGCTTGGGCACTTCCGTATGAGCTCTAGGAACCTCTCCCATGCCTCATATAGAGATTCATCATATCTTTGTCCGAATGAGGTAATATCTGCCCTTCTCTTCAAGGTAAGACTTGGTGGAAAAAATTTGAAAAGAAACTTCTCCCTTAACTCTTCCCATGTGGCTATATTTGTCTTGTCTAGACCCTCAAACCAATGCCTTGCCGAATCTCTCAATGAAAATGAGAATAATCGCAGCCGAATTAAGTCTTGAGGAACTTGATTGATCTTAATGGTATCCGTGATTTCCAAAAATTGGGATATGTGCACATTCAGATCTTCGGTAGCATGTCCTCCAAATTGATTATTTTGAATCATTTGAACCAATTGAGGCTTAATTTCAAACTGTGTGGCATTTACTCCAAGTTGGAAACCACCGGTTAACGGCTCTCCTTGAGGTCGAAAAAGATTTTTGAGTGGCCTACGAGGACCATTCCTCTCATTGAGCAATGCCTTCATCAATTCAATTTGTCTTTCCAACTCTCCAATCCTCATGATATCTTCCCCCGGATTAGCCATTTCCAAATCAATCTCAATACTTCCTTGGTCTTGGTGTAATTTCCTTTCCAAGAGCTCGCGAGCCTTGGACCTCGTTATCATGCACAACCTACAATTCCACCAAGGAAACCAATCAAACAACAAACAACTTTATCATTCAAAAGCAATTAACAACCAATCAACAAACAAAAAGCAATATAATTTCTAACAAGCAAAAACACAAACACCTAGTCTACGAACTTCACTTTTCCCCTAATATCTAACAACCTACTACATGAAAGTCCCCGACAACGGCGCCAAAACTTGACGTGCCTCTAGAAGTTCACCCTCTAAAGAGCTTGTCAAAGAATAAATTGTCAACCCGGTTCCTTCTCCGCTTCGCCTATTAGAGTACTAAAGTACCGAGTGAAGTTTGGTAGCTAGGTAAATTTCAAGTCGTTGAGTTTTGTCTAAAATCCTAAGAAAGCAATGTAAATCTAACTAACCAATCATAACAAATCATCATCATTTCATCAACAACTCACACAATCAATATCCAATCACCGGTAAATCAAGACAACGAAGAACGCAATTAAAGAAAAGAGGATATTGAATCAAGTTTGGATGCAATCAATTAGGTCAATCTTTGTTGTAAACTCAATTTAATTCCTATGAGGATGGACTCTC